>PVKZ01007248.1:0-25253 GCA_004027375.1 Macroglossus sobrinus | reverse complement strand
AGTGTGTGTGTGTGTGTGTGTGTGTGTGTGTGTGTGTGTGTGTGTGTGTGTGTGTGTGAATAATTCTACTTTTGATATGTTGAGTTTCATGGTTTCCTAAAGGAGTCACTATCCACAATCACTGACGTGTCCCTTGACTCTGCCATTACTATTGGATGCATTCTCACCTTTCCCAACCATGTGAGTCGTCGTCACCTCTTCATGGGGTTGATAGTAGTGAACTAGCCCCATGGCCTGCCACATGGCCCGGAGTATACTTATCATGTTATATATTAAAATGCAGACTGCTTACATACATACAGCCAACGAGGAGCTCAGTGAAGCTGTAACCTTTTCAGGGCAAACACTGTGTCCACAGGGACATCAAATAATTTTAACGGCACCATGTACATGTCAGCTGACTAGAGGCTGCTTTGGTGGCTCAATAGACTCCTGGAGCCCTCCCTGTTCTGTCACTGCTGCCAAGCTGCAGTGGGTTTGCTTCGAACCTCTCCGAGCACAACCGCCACAGGGAGAGCAAGCCTGGAACCTTACTCCATACCCACAGGTCCTGACCCAGCCAGCTCTATGTAGTTGGGTTCTTTGTGAGGGTCAGCTTTACACTTAAGGCAGAAATGGAAGACTGCCACCCCAAATGGCACCTGCCTAATTATTCCAAGCAAAAAATGAAGTCACTAGAAATGAAGATGGAGTAAAGGCATCCTTTTATCGTCTACTGAGATAGCTTCCTGTGAACTTTTTTCCTTTTAATTTTTACTTTACTTCAAATATACTTCTCAGTTAATGGCCAATATCATTGTCATCATAAGCCCGAGTTTCTGTCTCTTGCTTTCTTTTATTTTGGTCTGTGTTCTTCCCTCCATGTGTCTAGTCCTTTGCTCCTTCCAGACTCACCTGGGCAATCACCATTAAGTACTGAACGTTCATCCTTCCTCTTCGCTCCTAATCATCCAGTTGTAGTGGATTAGCTTCTGTAGGTCTACATGTGAAAAGTAGATGTATTCACACACACACACACACACACACACACACACACATACACACGCTGCATCACACACACACACACACACACACACACACACACACACACACACACTGCGTGACAGCATAGAAAGGATGGTCTGTTTCTCTCCTTCTCCGTGAGTTCCCAGTGAGGGCATCTCACTCTGTCTCAGAAGCTGCCACCCTCTTTGAGAGAGGACAGGGTGGGGTCTCTAAACTTCCAGCAACTGGCTCAGGGACAGCCCTGAAACCTTAGCAGCTAAACTTTCCTCTGGGGACCCCTGACCCACCTATCAGAGGAAGACAATGCACTCATGGGAGGTTGATGCCCACTCTAAGGAGTCTGCCAGCAAGCTGGGGGGTTACTCTTTCTACAGTGAGAGAAATATCCACTGAACCCTGAGTGGATGTGACCTGGGGCCAAGACGTAAGGGGAGCTGGGTGGTTTCATCTCTGAACTCACATAGCAGGACTCGGAAACCCCTCTCCTGGCTCTGAGAATCTTTCCGGACCCAGCTGGGCAGGACTCAGGCCAAACCAAGAGGCCCAGCGATCGGACCCTCTCCCAGAATCTCCTCTCATGGTGACTTGCTTTTCCTTATTTTATCATCCTAGAGGAAAACCCGCCCTATGGGGTTCCAGGAGCCTGCAGGTATTTCGGGTTCTGGGACCTGGAGAAGGATGGACACTAGTTCAACACCTATTCCCATTGGGGGTGGTATTGGTATTAGACCCATTTTGGTCTCCTTTGATCATTGCTGTCAGCCCTTGAGTTAGGTGTGACTTTTGCCACCATTTCACGGATTAGAGAACAGGATAGTGTAGGACTAGTTGGGGGCAGGGGCAGAGGTGTCCAGGGAGAATTTAACCTTAGAGTCTCACAGCTTATTAGGACCCTGCAGGGAGATCTTGGGCAAGTTCCCTCCCCTCTTGGTGGTGGTGGTGGTGGTGGTGTGTTTGCGGGGCAGGGGTTCTCAATTCCCTATTTGTAAATTAAATATTAATTCTGCAGAGAACCTGATTCAGTGGGACTAGAAGATGGCCGGTAACTTGCATTTCTCAAGAGGTGATGCTAATGCTTCTGGTGACCATCTTTAACCGCAATTGTTTTTTTTTTGCTGGACAACAACTGCTCTAAGGACTTCACAAATTTTAACTTATTTCATCCTCATAACCGTAGGAGGCAGCTACAGTTACCCTCATTTAAAAGGAAGCTGTGTTTAGAGACCTCAAGCCAGTGGCCTCAAGACACACAGCTATTAGCTGAGCCAAGATTAAAGGCAAGCAGTCAGGCCAGGTGACCTTAGCCCCCAGGCACTGCTTCTCTACGTTCCAATCAGCCTCCACGACCCTAGCCCATACTTTCCGGTCCCACTCCTCGCCGTCCCCACCTGCCATAGTCTCCGCGGCTCCCTCAATCGCAGCTCCCGGGAATGAGATCATTGCCAGTCCCCTTATGGGACTGCCCTGGAGCTTGAGAACAGAGCTCCTAAGAACCGCTCCCAGCACTGGGCCAGCTGTACCTGCTGTGCGCAGGCTTCTTCACAGAGGATGGAATTCCGCGTGCGGCCTGAAGATGGCGCCAGAGGATAAACCTGCTAAAACGGGCAGGCTAAGGAGGCTGGGTGAGGATTGACACTCATCATGGCCAGTAGCAGCAAGGTGTTGATTTGTTCATTCTTGGATTCTCTGGTGCCCAAGATCTTCCTACCTCTTAAGGGGGTTATATTGAGACCTAGATTGGAGAGGTGGGTGTGGGAGTTGCCACATGACGTGCTTCCTGAAGGTACACCTTTTAGTCCATGTTGCCATAGCTCATGTTAACTCACCCCACTCCCCACCCCTGTTTCCCCCCTCCAATTTACCCTCCTCTATTTAGTTCATAAAATGATCCCCTCAATTGCTCCCTCCCTCCCCTGACCCTCCACCTAGTTAACATATTAATGCTAACTGCATTCCCTATGCCATGCACCCCTTGACCATCTATCAACTACTAATTTGTACTTCTTTAACTCTTCACCCCATTCTCACAGCACCCGTACCCCTCTCCCCTCTGTCCATCACCAAGTTGGCCACTATATTTGTGAGTCTGTTTTTGATTAGTTTGTTCCTTTTGTTCCTTAGGTTCCACATATAAATGAAATTGTATGGTATTTATCTTCTCTGTCTGACTTATTTCACTCAGTATAATAACCTCTAGGTCCATCCATGGCATTGCAAAATGGTAGGATTTCATTTTTTAATGGCTGAATAATATTCTATTGTATATATGAACTATAACTTCTTCATCCAATTGTCTGTTGATGGGCATTTAGGTTGCTTCCATATCTTGCTATTGTAAATTGTGCTGCCATGAATATTGGAGTGCATAGATCTTTACGAACTATTGTTCTGGTTTTCTTTGGATAAATACCCAAAAGTGCAATTACTGGGTCAAAAGGTATATATCCATTTTTAATTTTTTGAGAAACCTCCATACTGTTTTCCATAGCAGCTGTGCCAATTTGCAATCCCACCAACAATGTATGAGGGTTCCCTTTTCTCCGATTCTCGCCAACACTTGTCTTTTGATTTATTGATAATAGCCATTGTGACAGGTGTGAGGTGATATCTCATTGTAGTTTTAATTTGCATTTCTCTGATGATTAGCGACCTTGAACATCTTTTTTATATGTCTATTAGCCATCTGTATTTCCTCTTTGAAAAAGTATCTGTTCAGGTCTTCTGCCCATTTTTAAATTGGATTATTTGTTTTTTTGTTGTTGAGTTGTATGACTTCTTTATATATTTTGGATATTAACCCCTTATCAGATATATCATTTGAGAATATTTTCTCCCAATCAGTTGGTTGTCTTTCGTTTTGTTGATAGTTTTCTTTGTTGTACAAAAACTTTTTAGTTTGATGTAGTCCCATTTGTTTATTTTTTTTTCTTTTGTTTTCCTTGTCTGGGAAGATACATCTGAAAAGAAATTCCTGTTAGTAATATCAGAGAGTTTACTGCCTATGTATTCTTCTAGAAGTTTTTTTGGTTTTGGGTCTTACATTTAAGTCTTTAATCCACTTTGAGTCTATTTTTGTATATGGTGTAAGAAGATGGTCCCATTCTTTTTATTGCATGTATCTGTCCAATTTCCCAGCACCATTTATTGAAGATACTGTCCTTACCCCATTGTATATTTTTACCTTCTTTGTCATATATTAAGTGAGCGTATAGGTGTGGATTTATTTCTGGGCTCTCTATTCTGTTCCATTGATCAATGTATCTGTTTTTATGGAAATACCATGCTGTTTTGGTCACTGTAGCCTTGTAGTATAGTTTGATATCAGGTAGTATGATGCTTCCAACTTTGTTCTTCTTTCTCAAGATTGCTGTGGCTATTCGGGATCTTTTATGGTTCCATATAAATTTTAGGATTCTTTGTTCTAGCTCTCTGAAAAATGCCAATGGTATTTTGATAGGGATTGCATTGAATCTATAGATTGCTTTGGGTATTGTGGCCATTTTAATGATGTTGATTCTTTCTACTCATGAGCATGATATATACTTCCATTTATTTGTATCTTTTTAAATTTCTTTTTTCAATGACTTATAATTTTTTGAGAATAGGTCTTTTACCTTCTTGGTTCATTTGATTCCCAGGTATTTTATAGTTTTCTATGCAATTGTAAATGGTATTATTTTCTTAATATCTCTTTCTGAAAATTCATTATTGGTGTATAAAAATGCTACTGACTTCTGAATATTTATTTGTAACCTGCTACTTTACTAAATTCATTAATCCGTTCTAACAGTTTATTGGTGGAGTCTTTAGGGTTCTCTATATATAGTATCATGTCATTGGCAAATAACAAGAGTTTTACTTCTTCCTTTCCAATTTGGATGCCTTTATTTCGCTTTCTTGTCCTATTGCTGTGGCTAAAACTTCCAATACAGTGTTGAAGAGGAGTGGTGAAAGTGGACATCCTTGTCTTGTTTCTGATCTTAAGAAAAATGCTTTTGGCCTTTCCCCATTGAATATGATGTTAGCTGTCGGTTTGTCCTGTATGGCCTTTATTATGTTGAGGTATGTTCCTTCTATTCCCACTTTGTTGAGAGTTTTTATCTTAAATTGATGCTGGATTTTGTCGAACCCTTTTTCTGCATCTAGTGATATGATCATATGGTTTTTATCTTTCGATTTGTTTATGTGGTATATCACATTAATTGATTTGTGGATATTGAACCAACCTTGCATCCCAGGAATAAATCCAACTTGATCATGGTGTATAATATTTTTAATGTATTGCTGAATTTGGTTTGCTAATATTTTGTGGAGGATTTTTGCATCAATGTTCATAAGAGATATCAGCCTATAATTTTCTTTTTTTTTTTTGTAATGTCTTCACCTGGTTTTGTAATCAAGGTAATGGTGGCCTCATAAAAGGAGTTAGGGAGCCTTCCGTCTTCTTGAATTTTGGGGGAAATAATTTGAGAAGAATAGGTGATAATTCTTCTTTAAATGTTTGGTGAAATTTGCCTATGAAGCCATCTGGTCCAGAACTGTTTTTTGGGAAGTTTTTGATTACTGATTCTATTTCATTGGTGGTAATCAGTCGGTTCAGATTTTCTGTTTCTTCTTGACTCAGTCTTGGGAGATTGTTATGTTTCTAGGAATGTGTCCATTTCTTCCAGATTGTTCCAGTTTGTTGGCATATAATTTTTCATAGTATTTTCTTATGATCCATTGTATTTCTGTAGAGTCCATAGTTATTTCTCCTATTTCATTTCTGATTTTATTTATTTGAGTCCTTCCTCTTTTTTCCATGATGAGTCTGGCTAAGGGTCTGTCAGTTTTGTCGGCACTAAAATACTCTTAATAATGATGTAATATTCTTGAGAATTTTAGTAATGATGCAGAAAACCAGTATAAAAGTGATCGAAGAATATGAACAGAAAATTAAAAGTAAACCAGATGACTGATAAACATGTGAAAATATGTTCAATCTCATTAGGGAAATGCAAATTAAATTTATAATAAGATGACATTTTTCATCCATGAGTTTGGCATAAATTAAGAAGAGGGATAACATGCAGGGCTGGTTAGAATGTGAGGAAATAGTTCTATTTACTGTTAATGGAAATAATATTGGGCCAATCTTTTGGGGAAAGTAATCTGGCAGTCCCTACCAGGCTTCAAATTACACATGACCTTTGACTTGATAATATGTCTTCGGTCCCATTGAGATATGTTCCAGAATATGAACAGATGTGTACATGGATGTTTATTGAACCACTGTTTGTAGTGGCTAAGAACTATGAGCAATATAAATCTAACAATAGGATAGAATAGCTGACTAAATTACAGTGAATTCATTCTAAGAATATTGCACAGTTATTCAAAAGAATGAGTTAACCTATATTCTTTGACCCAAAGGGATGTCCTTGCTGTGTTAAAGGTAAATTAAAAAGTTATGAAGAAAGGGAGCTCCCTACTAGATGGGATGCTGCTCAATTTGTGAATTGCTGAATAAAGCCAAATAGATCTTAAAAAAAACGTTATGAAAGAACAGATAACAAATACCCTTATATTTGTTAGTATAAGCAAGGACACTGATTATCTCAAGGGGTGGGAAAGGGGGAGGAAAGGGAGACTGAAAGGTTATTAACTTCTTAAAGCAACATTGGGTTGTTCTACTCATATTGTCAGCATGTATTACCTAGATGATTAAAAATTAACAAAAAAAATTGAAAACTTACCTAGAAAAGATTATTTGTTACGTCTGGTTAAGACCTTAAAACTATAGTTTAAATGATCATCTCACTGGGCTCAAAAGCAGGGTGAGCCTTCTATCTTTCAAATAAGGGAACTAAAGTTCCATAGAAAGACTGTGCCTTTCCAAAGTCAACTAGTAAGTGGCCAGGTGAGATACAAGACTAGCCAACATCAGTTCTTCTCTTCCTGGTCACTGCTCCAAAGTTGCAAGAAAGTTAACGAACTTTTAATGTTTTAAAATTTTGTTTTTAACATTTGTAATGGAAAATGTTACTTACATGAAAGTAGAAAAAAAATAGAAGTAACCCCCATGTACCCATGACCCAGCGTCAATGATTATCGACTTATGACCCATCTTGTTTCAATTCTGCCCTCCAATGGATTATTTCATCCTTAATTACTTCAGTTGTCAAAAGAATTTTGACTTTTTTTTTTTAATAACATCCTTAATGTTTTGGGACACTTATTTGGATAGTCTCTGAGTTAAGGTTCTGCATGTAAATTTGAATTTTTATAACACCACAGAGTGTGGAATTTGGTCCGGTGAATAAAAGAAAGATGGTCCAAGTTCAAGATACAATTTAAGATCAAAATCTAAAATTAAAGGTGACAACAGCAGAGTAGTTCAAGTGATTTTGTATCCCGTACTTTGAAGGAAAACTTGAGGAATGGATAAAAGCTGATTTGGTTTAAAAAAATCAGTCATAATTTTATGACTATTGGATTGACTTTCAATACTGAAGGGAACATGGTATGCTATAGAATTAAGCTAAGTGGATGCATTTCAAAATAAATTGTATTATCTTGCACTTCCCAATTTTTGTCACATATATATATACACCATGTCACATTTATATATTTGGTATTTTTATTTATTGACTCACCTTTTAAAAACCAGCTTGTTCAAAGCAATGAAGATGTGAGATCATAGGTTCGATGCTGTAATTACATTGCTCCAATACACATCATAGGTATGAAATGATTACAATAAAAAAAGAAATATTCGACCCTGGGCCACATATTGTTATTTAGCATGCCACACTTTGAAGAAATCAGGCTATGGAATTTAATGAGCCGAGTATTAGTCCTCACACCTGGGTTATCAGGAAGCCAGGAGAGCCCACGCACATCCCCAGAAGGAAACTGTGTGGTGTCTGGCCCAGCCTGGTGCCCTGGTTTCCTCAACCCGAGGCCACTTCATTACTTTCAGTATCTCAAGCCTGACCTGGTTGACAAGGTCACCTTGACATGGATTCGTTTATTATTATTTTTGTACTCAGCTTCTGTACGCACAATAGAGCCAGCTGCCCTCAAAGAATCAGCTCACTGACTAGGCGTCCGTGGAATGGGAAGGTTCACAGGCTTTAGGGAAAAGAGAGATCCAGGTTTGCATTTCAGTGTGATCACTTTTCGTGTGAGCTCAGCCGTTAACAACGGTAATATTTACAATCAGTTTTTGACATATAGTATCTCATTTAAACATTAGGTCATCCTAGGAAGAAGCTACTCTTTTGTTTAAATTAATTAATTTTCCAATTAGTGTTGACATGCAATATTATATTAGTTTCAGGTGTTCGACAAGTTTGAGACGTTTGTATATCTTATGAAGTCATCACCCCAATAAATCTAGTACCCACCTGACACCGTACATGGTTATTACGATATTATCGATTATAATCCCTACGCTGTATTTTCCATTCCTGTGACTATTTTTACAAGTGGCAATTGGTACATCTTAATTCCTTTCGAGGAAGGTACTCTTATTATCCCTGTTACAGATGATAAAACTGAGACTCAGAGAAGTACCTGTGGTCGCATAGCCAGTAAAACGGACCATCGTTCGAACCTGAATACAGGTCACACCAGCCAAAGCCAAAGACAATGCTTTAACCGTTGGTCTCTTGCAGCCGTGTGACTTAACATCTCTCGGCGCAGTTTTCTCATCTCTGATTTGGAGATATTAACGCTCATTTGGTACAGTTGTTCTGAGGGCAACGTACGCTAACAGGAGAAGTGCCTCCATGAAGTTGACACGCAGTCATTACGAGTCATTACGCAGTCATTACGAGAGGAAAAGAGGGAGGGAAAAAAGGAAGAAAGAATGGGTTCCCGCGAGGCATTCTTACGAGTGGACTTCGGCCGTGGTTCTTGTTTCTGCGTGGCTGTTCTGACATCCTGGACTCCCATCTTTCTCTCTACGGTGGCCTTCCTTCAACCCCTGTCACCAACCCCTGCCACCTCAGTCAGCCCTTAACTTCCATCGGTCCGAGGTGATCCTCCAATGCTTCTCTTTCTCCTCCTCTCCCTCACATCCTGGTCTTGTTTCGACAGGAAAGGTGGGGATAGGGGGCTCATCAAGGGTACCAGAAGCCATGTGTTTAAAGTACTCCAATTTCTCCTTCTCCTTATGTGAGCAGCTGTGGTGACTCTGAACTAGGTTGATTCCTCAGGCCCTGAGGAGCTGATGGGTCCATCTGTCCAGGTCTGTATGCCTCCCTGTTTCTGAGGCCAGAGAATGACCGTCTGATACTCTCAGGCCAGGAGTCCACTTGCACCTCCCTGTGGAAGGGGTTTCTGGGGTTGACATGACTCAGGAGGGACTGGGAGAGATGGGGAAGGCCACGCTGGTGTCCTCAGAGATCGGGGCCGAATGTGATGAGGAAGAGAGACGTGGAGGCCGGGAGAGGGCACCAGGACCAAGTCAGTGATGGGGTACATGAGCTGTGTCCCCAGAACTATATCGGTGGAAGCGAAGTCACCAGCAGTCTGGTGGAAGGACTCGCAGCCATCCTCATGATAACAAACAGCCAGTGTGCACTAAGTGGGAACTTGCTATGCTCTTTGCACTTGATATCATGTGAAACTTAGTGCTTACAGCAACTTTAAAAGGAAGGTGCTGATATCCCCCTTTCACAGATGAAGAGACCACGGCACAGGAAGGTGATGTAACATGCCCAAAGCCACACACGGCTCTCGGAATGCACACCCATCATTCCGGCTCCAAAACCTACGTGCTTAGCCTCCATCCTCGCTGTCTCTGCAAGACAATGACAAAACTCGCAGAATAGGCCCACTTGCCTCCTCCTGAGAAGCAGCAGCAGCTGTTAAAGTGCTCCAGCCCGCCATCCTCTTTTGCAGAAAGGTGGGGAGAAGGAGCAGATTAATGAGCTTGGTATGGTCTTGTCTTCAGTACCCCACTTGCCCACCATCACCCCCTGCTTACTCTCTCACCCTCAGGGACTCAAGGATGCTTCTGGCCAAGGGTTTGCACAAGATCAGCAGCTTCTGGGGGTCGTGCAGCAGAAGTGTTTGGTGGGGCACTTCAGTCTTGGAACTCTCCAAAGAGAAACAGAAAAGATTAGAAATAAAGGGGGAGGGTGAGTGTTTAGGGACCAAAGGAATTAAAAATGCACTTTGCACATACATATTCACCAAGTAATCCTCCTGCGGATTTTATCATCATTCTCATTTCGAAGACGTCGAAGGTCAGAGAGACTCAGTAACTTCAAGTTCACCCAGAAATGAGAGGCAGAGTCAGATTTTGAAATGTGACTAGATGAATGACTGCAAAACTCCTCGACTACGGTCACCATTCCCCTTATGTCTTGGTCACTGGATGCCTGACAAGTCTTCTTCTGGCAGGAATAGAGAGAGCGTCTCAGCCCTTCGATGGCAGACTGTCTCTGTTTCTGTCTGTGATGCAGTGGGGGTGCCTCAGCCTCACCCCCATCTTCTATAATTTTCTCAATGATGTTCACAAATCGTTCTTAGTTGTTCTTCTTGTAAGGGGGAGCAGAGTCAGAAGGACCCATTTTGTGTCCATCTCGGTGACATCATTCTCCTTTTAACTTTTTTGAGAAACTGCCAAACTCTCGTCCCCAGTGGGCTGTACTATTTTACGTTTCCCCTGGCAAAGCAGAAGGATTCACATTTCTCGACATCCTTGTCAACAATTGTCATTTTTCCCTTAAAAAACTATAGCAATCCTAGTAGGTATGAAATGATATTTCATTGTGATATTTGCATCTCTCTAGTGACTAATGATGTTGAGCATCTTTTCATGTGCTTCTTGGTCATTCGTACAGATAGGCTTTTGAATGATAGCTTCTAAATTTTTACATTTCTGCCATTCGAAAGACCACCTCAGATGGAGAACTGAATTTTTTAGCCACTTCTCCAGATTCCTGCTATAATCTCTAAAGGGACCAGCCAATTGTCCTCTGCTGGCCCAATAGTTATTGTTAAGTCTTATAGTTCAGATATAGTACCAGATCCTAACCCCCTGGTGTAGTGTGTGTGTGTGTGTGTGTGTGTGTGTGTGTGTGTGTGTATGTGTGTGAGAGAGAGAGAGAGAGAGAGAAAGAAGTTAGCAGAGAAGAAATTATTCTAATCTGGAAATAAGTACCAAAAGCAAAGAGAAACTTTGTTTCATTTATTCTCATTTACTTTAATTAGAGTAAAACCACTGAATGCAATAATTGACAAAATACCTCAATACACTAGAAAAAATGCTGAATCTCTCTGCAGAAAGCAGTGTGTTCAGCTGAACTCACTTCCCTTTTAGTTTTCAGATGGGCGTGGAGAACGTTTGGGGAGCAGTCTTTCTCCTTCTTGGTGTTATAAGCATGTCTTCCTTCTGCCAAGGCTAAATCAGTGTAACCCTCTTGGAGAGAAAGGAAAATAAGGGACCTGCTTATCTCTGTAGTTCCTGACACTTTATGCTTCTCGTCCTCCATTTTTTAGAAATATCCTCTTGGGTGGGGGAAATTTTGAGGCAGCACTTTTGGGAGGAGTAGGAAAGCAGCTGTCGGGAGCTGGGTATGGAGAGCTAGCAGGAAAGCTTCGGTAAGTTGAGAAGTGTGAAAAGGGGCAAGGTACCACTATTATCATCAGAGTTCCTGAAATTTGACTGGAATCTGATTAAGCTCTGGGGAGATGGTAGCTTACGGACCTCAAAGAAGGGGGGAAAGAAAAATGTAGTCATCACTCTGGGTCCCTTGGAAGGGTTGAGGAAGCTCGGTGATGCTGTAGAATTCACCAGGGCTCCTCGGTAGAGTGACCTTTATCCAGACAATGACGTTTTTACCTGAGACAGAGAACGATGGAGCATTTGGTTAGGAATTCCAGTGAGGAAGCCCAGCAGCCCAGCGAGAGGGTTTCAGTAGCCCCTGGGGAGACTCACATCCTGGACCGTGGGAGCCCACAGATGCCCAGATGCCCTTGATGGGATGAAGCCTGCGTTAGTGGCATGCAGAGCAAAGCACAGACCGCAGAGGGGACGTCTTCGCCCATTTGGCTGAGTGCACCCAACAGAAGTCAGAAAGCTGGGAGGATCACGCCCCTCGTATTTCTTGAGGAGCCATCAAACCCCACCGACGTCATACGAGAGGAGAAAGTTCACCGTAGGCTGCAAAGAGTGACATCTCCTGGTGCTTACTGGTACCTTAGAAAAAGCGGGTATTCAACGCTCGGAGAGATGACAGGTGGGCAGACAATGAACAGTGGGCCAACCAGGGCATCCTCCATCCAGGGTTTAAATATTTCCTCTTGTTTCTTTTCTTCTCAGAATTATCCTCTGAGAGGGGGAACTTTCAACTACTGGTACTTTCTGTGTGAGGAATTCTGCTAGCCCCTTTAAAACGCAGTCTCGATGCCAAGACCTGCAAGGAGCTTTCCCTGGCCCCTACCCTTCCCTGCACTGGGTTAAGAACTTCCCCTCAGAGCTCTAGGAGTTCCATTTTTTTTTTCATACCACAATTTTGGAACTTGCCATATGGTTTTGAAGTTCTCCTTTTGTATGTGCTCCCCACAACCCATTATACTATAAACTTTCCAAAGTAGCACCACATCTTCCTGTGTCGGAATCCTCAGTATAGGGTATGGCTTTCGGAGAGGTTTTGTTGAATGAATAAAAGAGCAATGAGAGAAGAAAGGAAGCAAAAAATGAAAAAAAATAGGAGAGAGAGGAAAAGAGAGAGGGAGAGAAGGCAAGAGGAAAAGAGGGAGGGGAAAAAAGGAAGAAAGAATGAGTGAAGAATCTCCCTCTGGTGTTGGGTACAGAAGCAAGTTTGGGGGAATTTGAGGCCAATGTGATCTCCAGACATACTTTACCCAATTACTTAACCCAATATTTTGAACGGCTGCTATGTGCCAGGCATCTTTAAAACGTAATAAGAGACACATATGAATACATTGCAGTCCTGTATCGGTTGTTAGGGCTGCTGTAACAAATGTCACAGACTGGTAGCTAAAACAATATGAATTTATCTTCTCATAATACTGGAGGCTGGAAGTCCAAGATCAAGGTGTTAACAGGGTTGGTTTCTTCGGAGGCCTCTCTCCTGGGCTTGTAGGTGGCCACCTTCTCCTTGTGTCTTCACAGGGTCTCTTCTGTGTGCACGTCTGTGTCCTAATCTCCTCTTCCTGGTGTAAAGACACCAGTCGCATTGAAATACGGCTCATCTACATGACCTCATTTTACCTCAGTTACCTCTTTAAGACCTTTATCTCCAAATACAGGTGTATTCTGAGGTACTGAGAATTAGAACTTCCATATATGAACTTTAAGGGGAATGCAATTCAGCGCTGACAGGCTAGTAATCTGCTAGACTATCAGCTGAGTTATCAAAGGACCTCATAGGAGAAATTCATTTTGGGATTGGGATAGTTGGCAAGAGGGACCTTGAAGCCCTTCTTCAAATGTACTCTCCCCCGTCTCCCAGTGTCATTTCTTGGAAATGTCATCATATTCACTTTTGGACTAATTCAACAGAAGGACTGCTAAGCCTTTTTCTTTTTGTCAAATAAAGTGTTGCTTTCCAGCACAGGCAAAACAAACAAACAACAACAAAAAAAAAACCAATAAAATTTACCATCAAAATCAACATTCATGTCTAAATACCATTCCTGAGAGGGGTATTCAGACATGAATGTGCCAGGCCTTCCGTCCCCCTGGCCAAGTACACCAAGCAGGTGAGCACATGATTTAGGGAAACTGGACACTTTCTCTTGGGACTTGGACCAGAGTTGGTCCACAGGAACATGGAGATGACCGGAGATCATCCTCACAGTAGCAGTAGCCTGTGGCCCACTCGTCTTGATATGTTCTTCTGAAATTTCCTTACTTTCTCCAAAAAGTGGTACTCCAGGGAAGAATATGGATCCCTAATATCTTTCAAATAAATTCTCCTCTCTGTTTTTGGAGTAATGCAGCCCAAGTTACTTGCAACAAATAACCCTGCCTATTATCATGGGAATCAAGGGGAATCAAGGGCTCCACCCAGATTTTATAAGCAACAATTTTTATATTTACTGTTATGAATTAGCTATTTCCCACGTTATTAAAGTCTTGCAAGAAACACGATTTAAATGATTCTGTGATCTTGTCACATGGGACGTCATTTGGATCCTTTTGGCTTCAAGCAAGGAAAAGGAAAAAAGAAAAACCTGATTCAAAATGGCCTTAGTGACAAGGAAATTTGTAGCCTCACCACACTGAGCATCCAGATGTAGCTCAGGCATGAGGCTGGTGTCTTCAGCAGCCCGGTAGCGTCATCCGGGAGCCAGGCTCGCTCTTCTCCTTTGCTCACCTTCGGTTTTCATCCTAAGGTTGGCTCTCTTTATGTTTGTGATCTGGCTGCCAGTACAGGGAGGGCTTTCTTAACATGCAGCAAGAGAGACACAGAGGGAGAAATTTCAACAAGACTTAACGTTTCCCAGGGGAATGGTATAGCCCAGCGGTTCTCTAAGGATTATGAATAAGCATTCTCAACTCATTGCATTTTTATCTTGAATTAATGTGATGCCACGTCGCCTATGATGTAAGAGCTTAACGATATAGTTCCATTCACCCCTTGTGCTATTGTTAAATAGTTTACTTCTACATATGCTGTAACTCCGTAGTGTATAAGTTATTATATTTGAATTAAAGTCAGGGTTTTTTTTTTAATGTAAGGAAAGAAAGAAAATAGGTTTAAAACTATGCACTATTTTCAATGCTCTCCTAACTGCAGTTTCAAAACTGTCATTGAATTTAATTTCCTTTTGGCCTATAGACTTTCTTCCTCGTAGGGCAGGTCTGCCTAGTTTATCTGAGAATGCTTATATTTTGTCTCCATTTTGAAAGGATATTTTGTTCGATGTGGACTTTTAGGTTAAGAGCTATTTTTCTTTTGATATTTAAAAATTGTCATTCTAGAACTAATTGTATATCTTCTGAAAGTTAGTCATTTATATTTTTATAGATAGTGCAACTCTTTTATCTGGCTCCTTTTTCTCGATATATTGGGTTTTCAGTAGTTTAATTGTGATGTGTCTGGGTGTGAATTTTTTTCTACTTATAAATAGGAAAAGCTTATTCTAAAAAAAGAGCATCGTAAAGCCTATAGTTTTTCCATATAAGTCATTTCTTTAGTGATGGTTAAAGTGGGGGGGAAGGGTGAAAAAAGTGAAGGGGAATGAGAGATACGAACTTCCAATTATAAAATAAATAAGCCACTGAGATATAGTGTACAGCACAGGGGATATAGTCAATAATAGTGTAATAGTGTAATAATTTTGCTTGGTGATGCTATTTACAAGGCACGTGTGATAATTACATCATAAGGTATATAAATATGTTTTACATCTGGAACTAATATATGCCAACTATACTTTAAGGAAAATTAAAAAAAAAAGAGCTCTGAGTCTATACAGCAAATCTGAACACTAGTTCTCTCTTGCTTCTGCTGAAGGTACTTGTGAAAGGTGTGAGGAAGAAAGAGAGATTTCTTACAGAGATCCACTCATCTCCCAGTTCTTAGCTGGTGTCACAGCTCAGTGTGGTTTGAGTGATGGCAGAACCTTTTGGTCAGAAAGCGATTCACCCCTCATCTCCATCCGCTTCCCCACTGAAGCGGAGTGAATCAGTCTGCTGCTGTTGGATGTGAATAAGAATTCCTCAGCTCATTTGTGTTGAGAATTATGTCAGGGAAAAGAAAGTGCTTCCATTTAAAAAACAAAACAAAACAAACAAACAAACAAACACATCTTGTATCAGGCACTTCCTGTGCATAGAACAATATTCTTGGCTGGCTAAAGTCAGGCTTTTGTTCTGAACTGGTAAATAAACGTGAACAGATTGGGGCACTTGCCATTGGTAGGTGCATAACAGAAAATGTAACAGCCTTTGGGAAGGCTCAGCTGATTCGAGTAACATTTATCTAGCACATTTTGTAGACAAATTGAGCAAACATCTTATTTAATCCTTAGAAACATTTTAAGGTAGTCAGAATTTTTCCCTTGGATAAATGACGATGAGGGAAATTGTCTTCCTTAAAGTTTCAAAGGTAGATTCTAGTATGAGGACTACATTTTCTACCTTTTTCATGTTCACTTTGAGGCTCCCTCACATGGCACATATATATCCTAACTTGCATATGAGTAGGTTTTAGAACAGTAAAATAGATCATTATTCATGTAAATTATCTTTATAGAGAAACACTGAGACTGTGTCCCATACTTCCCCATAAATTAATATTGCTTTACAAAAGTTCACGGACACCAACAGTAGACTAGAGATGAGCTTTTAAAAGATAGTCAGGAACGTAGGCAGGTAAATGAGTTTAGACAACAGTCACTTTCTTCTGGTATTTACAGGAGTTTGCACATCCAAGTTGAACACAAATTGAGCCTAACAAGAAGACTTTTCCCCGCAGTTTCTAACAGAAAGAGTAAGCCGTGCTTTCCTCCCCAGAGGTATGACAAATGGCATCTAACATCGTCCTCTCTTCAACAGCCAGTTCTAGTGCATCCTCTTTTAAAAATTCTGTAAGCTTTTCCTTAGAAGTAATGTCTCCCTCTTGGGAAATCTCATGGGGTTTAGGAGGAACATTTGATTTGCCACAGGCATTGTTCACCATTTTCATGATCCAATTACTGTGATAATCCCAATCTGATAGTGAGTCAAAATGTAGCAATACTCCTTATAGTAGGTGTACAGTATCTATACCAGGCTCTTACATTTAAGGATGGGATAAGGCTCAAGAAGAGGAGAGGACTGAGGGTAGAGTAATTGAATCATTTTTAAATATCATTTGGTAATAAAAATGAAAAGAATCATGATCTATATTTTAGACCACATCAGAATGTCCCCCATGAAAATGTCCTAAAATATACAGCACTGTAACTGCACACATATGAAATAATTCAGTTCTTTCTATGTGGCATTTTTTTAGTTATGTTCATATTTTAGTTCCCTTATTAGATTATGAGTTCTTAGGCAATAGGAAACCTATTTATTCTAGTTTATTCTAAGCTTACAGTTGGTCAGAAATTTGCTCGGAGTTAAGTAATCAGTCAGGGTCCAAACAGAGAAGCAGAAGTAGACTTATTCCAGGGATTCAGCCTCCTGTAGTTGGCGTCTGCTAGTTAAACCATTTCTGTAAGGTGGTTTCTTACCATCTGATGCTGAAGACTGAACTACACAGGGAAGGTAATTAATTGGGAAAGGACAATGAATTTAAAGTGGGAAAGAGCAAGAACAAACTGAAACCCACAGCATAAGCTGCAACTCACAGGGACAGATACCTTGTCAGTTCTTGCTAACCTTGACCTTGGGAGAATGGGTGTCCCGCAGAACTCAGTTCCTTTGTTAGGGAGCTAACCACCTTGGCTCAGATGACAGAGAAGCTGAAGGCAAACCCAGAAGACAGCGAAGCACTTGCCAGCCCAGCCACTGCCCTATGTCACAAAAATATCTACAAAATGCCTGCTGTTTCCATTCTGCCCTCCCAGCTCCCATAAGCATTTCTCCTGTGGACCACCCTGTGGGTTTCCCTGGAAACGTGCAGGGAGGAGAAGCCCAGGAAATGTAGCCTAGCTGAGGTGACACCTTACAAAGCCACTACTGTTAAGTTCGCAATCAATATTTATTGAGCGAGTGAATAAATGAACGTATGAACAGATGAATACTGGGATTTCCAGGCTAGTCACAAAGTTCATTTACCTTATAAAGAAGATGTACCAAAGTATTGCTAAATAGAAAACGACTCCAGACTTAGGTAAGGAAAGAATTTTTTTGAAAGGATCTTTGCTAGAGTGGGAAAAGGGACTGCTGTCACAGAAAGAAGGGAGCTATTTCCACAGGGATAACCTCGCACCATACGCTTTATAAACATCTGAAAGGCCAAGCAGAAATGGCTATTCTTTTACAGAGAGGAGTAGGCAAAGTTCATGGAGTACCTTCCTGCTCATGCTTGTTTTCCTTCTGCCAATGCTGGCCCAGGCCGGTGGGAAGGGGTAGTCAAAGTTCAGAGCCCCGTGCAGAGGGGAGAAGCTTAGTTAAAGCTTGATCGAGTCTGCTAACACTTTGTGAACACACCGGAGCTTTGTTCTGGTGGATCGGTGAGGTTACACAGTCAAGCGAACCATGCCCGAGGGAAGAGTAAACGGAGCTAGAGAGAATCCTGGGTGGGACGTGGGGTGACAGAGTGGCAGGGTGAATGCAGCTCAGAGAAGGTTTTGCCCTGAGTTTAGCCTCATCTTGGTAGGGGCTAAGAAGAGGGTATATTCTGACTCAACCCAGGGAAACGAGAGAAACTTAACCCAAGTCTGGTTAACAGGCAGTTTCGTTTTGAAATATCTGTGGAGACTCACAGTTCAGCTAAATCATTTAGGAGACAAAGATTGGGAATTGAGAGGGTCAGAGTCTGGCTTTTTCATAGGTAAACCAAGGAGGTCATCTGTGAGTCTTAAGTCAGATGGGGGAAGGATGGTTCTTTGCACGGAGACTTTGGGGGAGAAATTTCTTTAACTGTTGCTGTTTCCCAGGATAACAGAACCTGGGTAAAATTTCACATTGTCAGTTCCCCAGAGAATTGCATCTACTGAAATAAACCTTGACCTCATCCTTTTGGCCTGCCTTGAGAATTAGCTCTACAAACCTTGCCCTACTGATTTAAAGGGCATCATTAGGATTTTAGCTACAATTGTCAGAGATTCTGAATATGACTGCACAAGAAAATCATCTGGAGGACTGTTGGAGAGGATGTGGAGCACGTGGAACATGCCTACACTGGTATGGGAATATAAAATAGTGCAGCAATTTTGGAAAAAACAGTTTGGCAGTGTCTTAGAAAGTTAAACATAACACCTACTCTGTGCACTTGCACTTCTCCATATTTACCTAAGGGGAATAAAAGCATATGTTTAAATATCTGAACATGAATGTTTACAGCAGCTCTATTTATAATCATCCTAAAATAGAAACAACCCAAGTGTATTTCAACAAGTGACTAGATCAACTAACTCTGGTAGATCCTTGCAATTGTATACTGAAAAGAAAGGAATTGTTGATATATGCAACAGTTTGAACTAGTCATAAAGACATTTTGCTAGTGAAATAGGGATAGTTTCAAAAGATGATACTTAATAATTCTTCTTTGACATTCTGTAAAGAAAAAGCTGTAAGCCAGACATCAGATTAATGATTGGTAAGAGCTGAGAGTAAGAGAAGCAAATGTACCGCAAAGGGACAAAAGTTAACTTTTAGGGATATCCAAATTGTTTCTATTATTATTATGGTGTTAGTGACACATTTTCAAAACTCATTAAAGTATCCACTTAAAGTTGGTAAATGTTACTGTATATAAATTATATCTCAGTTAAGCTGAACAACAATAAAAATAGTCTGGAGAACTTTAAAAAAATACATAATTCCGGATCTCACATTTTCTTAAGATCTTCTAAATAATAAATAGCAGGAGGAGGATTAAATTATTTTTAAGTTTTTTTTTCAGATGGCTCTAAAAGTCAGTTTTGGAAAATGTTTCACTACAACATTTATCTCTTAGATAAAAACTCATAGAAAAAATTTTTTTACCTTTTTTTTTTCTTTTTTAGCTTTAGAAACAAGAAAAGAAATGCTTTATTTAAGTTATAGTAATAGCAATAATTAAAATAGCTAACACATCCTGAGTACTATGCCACGCCAGGCACTCTGCTAAAGATTTAACATTGTTATTTCATTTACCATGTGCCACATTACATGGATTACCCTATTTAATACTCACAAAAAATGCTCATGCAGAAGAAGTAACCCAATGAACTTTTCTGGATGATAGTGGGGGTTGACTGTTGCTTCTACTAATGGTAATAATAAAAAATGGTAATAATAATCATAATCATGAATTCAGTGCTCTGTCCCAGACACTGTTCTGAAAACCTGATATGTACTGATTTATTTAATTGTCACAATTACACTATAGGACAGGCACTGTAGTTATTGCCATTTATGGATGTGGAAACCAAGGCGCAGAGGAGGTAAGTAACTTGTCCAAGCTCATACAGCTTCTAGGTGGCAATGTCAGCCTTGTCACAAATGGAAACAGCACCTCAAAGGCTGTTCATGCATGCTTTGAGAAAATATGTTTGTTAATTTCAGTGACTCTTTAATTATTGCAATTCTGGGTGATATAAAAATGCAGAGTTGACAGAAACTAACACTTTAATGTTTAATTTACTTTTCGTAAATGATCAAATGACCAATGAAAGATTGACCTTTGAAATTAATAACAGGTTAACACTGATTTTGTCAAACCTGCAAGGATCGTGTTTCATTTAGGGTGAGACAGAAATTTAGTTTTAGGACTGGATCAATGATCCAGTACCATACAGAGGTTTTGTTGTTTTGGTTGTAATAATATTTCCTATTTCATTCCTGATATTGGTAATTTGTGTTTCTCTATTTATTAATCAGTTTTGATCTTTCCAAAGAATGAGATTTTGGATTCATTGATTTCCTTAATTGTTTTTCTCCTCTCAAATTCATTGGTTTCACCTCATGCCTTTAATAATTTCCTTAACTCTGTCTGCTGAGGTTAATTTACTCTTCTTTTTCTAATTTTAAAGTGGAAACTTAAAGCATTGTCTTGAGATCTTTATTCTTTAGCAGTGTAAATACTCAATGCTATATGTTTTTCTCTTATCACACTTGAGTTGAATCCGAAAACTTTTGATATGTTGTACTTCCATTTTCATTCAAATAAAACATTGTCTAATTTTCCTTGTGACCTTAAAGCATGGTTTCTTTAGAAGTGTGTTGTATAATTTCTACATATTTGAATATTTTCAGATACTTCTCATTTAAAAAAATTTTTAAATTTCATATTGTTCAAGGACATACTTGATATGATTTCAATTCTTTTAAAATTCTGAAAAATACAGTATACCTTGGTAAATGTTTTATGTGTGTTTAAAAAGAATATGCATTCTGCTGTTGTTGAGGAAAGTAGTCCATAAATGTCATTTAGTTCAAACTGGCTCATAGTATTGTTTAATTCTTCTATATGCTTATTGGTTTTATGTCTGTTCTATAAATTAATGAGAGAAGAGTGTTGAAGTCTTTAGTTATACCTGCGTATTTACCTATTTCTTTTTTCAGTTCCATCAGTTTTTGCTTTGTGTACCTTGAGCCTCCGTTGTTTTATATATATATATATATATATATATATATATATATATATATATATACACACACACACATACATACACACACACACACATATATATACATATATATATGTGTGTGTGTGTGTATATATATATGTATGTATATGTACATGTATACACACACACAATAATTTAGGTTGTATATTTTTTCTTTAGTGACCTTTGGCAATTTGTGCTGTTCACAGACCATAAATTATAATAATTATGGGCATAGAGTGTTAATAGTATGGCCTTATTATCTTTATAATGCTAGAGAAACAACCCAGAGGGGTTAAAAGACTAGTTTAAGATACAAAGGAGGGTAGTAGCGACCCTAGAATCTTCTGACTGTGTGAGAGTGAGGGCTGAAGGAGACAGCAAACCAGGGTTTGGTTCGTGGTATAGGGGCACAGAAAGAAAGACCTTACTCTTTTGTCATAGTCAACTTGTGTGGGATATGGACCCTGCAGGGGTCCAGAGATCCTCTCTGCTGGTAGTGACAGAACAGCGTCTATGGCATTTGGCCTTGGAGAAATAGTCATGAATGATTATAATGACTCGACCTCTCAGAGTGCTGAGAATTAATACTCTAGGAGAAACAAGACTCCTAGAGAGGATAGAAAAAGTAAAAATGCGAACTCATGCTGTGCTAGTCGGTGGATGGAAGGGACACATGAGCTCTTCCGAATGTCTCTCTAGCCACCAGCCACCCCTGTCCCTGATTCTCTCTCTGACTGGTGAGTGATTCTTCTTCCCTCTATAATGAAACTACCCACTCACCTGGTAAACAAGGATAAGGATGATGACAATGAGACACAGTGTCAAACTCCCCTCCTCAGCTGTTTCACACAGAGGAGTTGGGACTCAAACGATCATTTCTATGAATCTTCTTTTCTTTTCTGAGGATGATAGAGCAAGTGTTAAGGTGGTGTCACACACAGGCACCCCAGAGCGAGGAGGCTCTGGGTTTAAATTTTATCTAGTTCAGCCACACTGAGCCTCGGTTTTCAGCTCTATAAAAGTGAGACTGAGAAGCGCCCCCACTGAGTGATTGTCGGCATGTTTAACAGCAACCTCGGAATGGGTAGGGGTGAGGGCACAGCTTATATGAAAAAGGAGGATGCTAACAGCTTCAGTCACTCCATGCAAGTGATTTTTCTGTTCTGTATACGTGTAAGAAAAGAGATCAGATTCTGCAGATCAGATCTTATCCTTGTCTTTCTTATCTCCTTGCTCTTACTGCAGCTATTTGAGGATGGGAAGGGGAGAAGAAGGTATTGCCTACACAGTCTGACTCTCTCCTTCCGTTTATCTGGCCTGTTGGTTTCACACACGGTGCAGTGCAATGGGAGGGCCTATGGGGACAAAGAGCAGTCTTGTATTTGGAGGAAAAAAAATAGCTCTGATGTCACACTGTCAAAGTCTAACTTTACAGAGCCAGACCTTTCAACATGAGACTCAGAAAGGAAGGGCTGGATTGCATCAGAGCTGACACCAGAATTTTTTGTCTTGTGTAAGGTCCACCTTGCAATATTTATCTCAGAAATTTCTGGAGGAGACATACCTAAAAGCAGTCTGTAAGATCCTGCTGAACTGACTACGTCAGAGGGAAATTTCATTATCCAGACATCTGCTCTTCTCATTTCTCCCCGGGGACACCTATGAAGACTGGTGTCGAGATAGCTCCTCAGGTGAGGACTCATGCCCCTCCTCACTTCCCCAAAAGACATAACCATCGCTTTGTGTCATTCTCTCCACTTAAGTGACATGAAGCAAAATTCTCATATTGTGTTATGTTCAATAAGAACATATATCTAAGGAACATGACTATCTTCACCTTAAGAAACACGTATCTGGCACCTACTCTGTAAAGGGCAGCTCGTTAGGCACCATAAAAAATTTCTTGCAAGTTTCTGATGTGAACTGATACATGAATGAGGAGAGATTTGGGCACTTTCTGGAAGAGGGTGGGTGAATGGAGCTCTTAATGCGTAGAGAAATTGCAAATGACCCTATTTAATTTTTCTGGTTATTTTATAAGTTTTTTTCCCCTTCCTGACTGGAAAGATGGCTGTTGTACTTAAAGCCAGAGAGGAAATCAGTAGATGAATAAAAACGAGACTAGAAACCAAATTTATTGTTTATTTAAATTGCATAATAAAATTTAAAGTTTCATCTATACAGCTACTACCACGATCTATTTTTTATTTGTCTATGTTTTATGTATTGTTTTTATTTTATTTTTTATTAAATTTATTGGGGCGGTGTTAATCAAATTATATAGGTTTCAAGTGTACAATTCAATAATGCATCATCTTGTATATTGCATTGTGTGTTCACCACCCAAAGTCAAATCTTCTGTCACCATATATTTGACCTCCTTTACCTTTATCGACCCCTCTTCCCCCTTTTTCTCTGGTAACCACTAAACCGTTGCCTGTATCTGAGCTTTTGTTTATCTTGTTTGTTCTTTGTTGCTTTCAGTTTTATATCCCATGTATGAGTGAAATCACATGGTTCTTGACTTTCTCTCACTTATTTTATTTAACATGATAATTTCAAAATCTATCAGCGTCGTTGCAAATGGCGGTATTTCATTTTTCCTTATGGCTGAATAATATTTCATTGTCTATATGGATGACATCTTCTTTATCCAATCATCAAAGGACACATTGGTTGTTTCCATGTCTTAACAACTGTAAATAATGCTGCAATGAATATTGGGTGCATATATCTTTATGAGTAAATGTTTCAGATTTTGGAGACAGATACCCAGAAGAGAAACTGCTGGGTCACATGGTAATTCTATTCTTAATTTTTTGAGGAATCTTCATACTGTTTCCCCTAGAGGCTGTACCAATTTACATTCCTGCCAGCAGTGTACGGGGGTTCCTTCTCTCCACGACTTCTCTCATATTTGTTATTACTTGTATTGTTGATAATAGTCATTCTAACAGGTGTGAGGTGGTATCTTATTGTGGTTTTGACTTGCATTTCCCTAATAGCTAGTGAAGTTGGGCATCTTTTCATATGTCTGTTGGCCATCTGTATGTCTTCTTGGGAGAAGTGTCTGTTTAGGTCCTCTGCCCATTTTTTAATTGGATTGTTTGTTTTTTGTTGCTGTTGAGTTGTAGGAGCTCTTTATATATTTTGGATATTAGCTCCTTATAGAAGGCATTTGCAATATCTTCTATTCAGTTGGTTGCCTCTTTGTTGATAGTTTCTTTTGCTATGCAGACGCTTTTTAGTTTGATGTTGTTCCACTAATTTATTTTTGCTTTGACTTCTCTTGTCTTTGAGGTCAAATTCTGTAAATCATCTCTAAAACCAAGGTTCATGAGTATAGTACCCATGTTTTCTTCTATGAAGTTTATTGTTTCAGGTCTTATATTTAGATCTTTGATCCATTTTGAGTTAATGTTGTATGGTGTAACAGTCTAGTTTCATTCTTTCGCATGTGGCTTTCCAATTGTTTTTCTTATCTACGTGGCATATGAACCGTTTTATGTTCTACATCCTCTCCTTTTAGTTTAACATCTTCACATATGTCCACACATATAGGTGCCACGCTAATGTCTCAGAGCTGCATTACCCCAATAGATGATATTTAATACAACCTTCCCCTGTTCCTGGACATTAGAATTGTGCTCTGCACGTGCTTGTGTTTGTGTGACTTTATCAAATCTTTAGAGCTTATTTCTTCTTTTGAACTGATTTCTTTGGGTTAATTTTCTACTTCTGGAATGACTGAGTCAAGGGTTCTGAAGTCCACTCACAAGGATGTTGCCTGTGGCCCACTTCTGCCAGCTTACAGTGAGTGTGTCTGACTTTCTAGAGAATGTCAGTCTCAGTTGTTTTCGTCTACCCTGTTTATTGAGCACTATGCATGGTTATCAGTTTGTGTGCATATCCTTGGAGCGTGGTTCCAAATGCTGCCCTTTTCAGGAAATACAGTAATATTACACCTCAGATTTGACATCAAACTCTACATTGTATCTTACACTCATGTAACTTCCTTGTGAGTTTTCTCT
>PVKZ01007247.1:0-25281 GCA_004027375.1 Macroglossus sobrinus | reverse complement strand
CTTCTTCTTCTTCTTCTTCTTCTTCTTCTTCTTCTTCTTCTTCTTCTTCTTCTTCTTCTTCTTCTTCTTCTTCAAGAAGTCTCTCCAACATTTCCTGTAATACTGACTTGGTGTTGATAAATTTCTTTAGCTTATTTTTGTCTAGAAAGATCTTTATCTGTCCTTCAACTCTAAATGATAGCTTTGCTGGATAAAGTATTCTTGGTTGTAGATCCTGGGTTTTTATCACGTTGAATATTTTGTGCCAAGCCCTTCTGTCCTGCATAGTTTCTTTTGAGAAACAGCTGCCAGTCTTATGGGTGTTTTTTGTAGGTAGTAACTGCTTTTCTCTTGATGCTTTTAAGATTCTCTCTTTGTATTTAACCTTTGGCATTTTAATTATGACGTGTCTTGGCATGGGCCTCTTTACGTTCATCTTTTTGGAGGTCTCTCTGTATGTCTATTTCCTTCACCAGATGAAGGAAGTTTTCTACCATTATTTCTTGAAATAGCTTTTCCACTTCTTGTTCTTCTTTTTCAGGTACCCCTATGACATGAATATTTTTACATTTAATAGTGTCCCATAGGCTTACTAAATTATTATTATAGTCTTGGCTTCTTTTATCTTGTCATTCTGACTGAGTATCCTTGGTTTCTCAATTCTCTATATTGGTGGTTCGATCTTCTTTTTTATCTACTTTGTTGATTCCCTTTAATATACTCTTCATCCTAGATAATGTGTTCTTCATTTCTGACTGATTACTTTTATAATTTTCATTTCTATTTTTATGTTTTTTATATCTTTGTTAAAGTTCTCATTGATTTCATCTACATTTCCCCTAAGTTCATTGAGCCTCTTTATAACCATTGTTTTGAACTCTGCATTTGTTAGATTGCTTTATTCCATTATTCCTGGATCTCTGCTCTGATCTCTCTTATGGTTTCTGCTTCTTTGTTTTCTCTTTTTGTCTGCTTTTCTGTGTCTGTTTCTATGTACTAAGAAAATCTCCTAAGTCTCCCAGTCTTTGTGTAGTAGGTGTCTACTGGCACAGTCCTGAGAAGGGTTCAGCTGCAGGCCAACTGTAGCCCAAACTTATGCCCCTCTGGGGCCACCTGTTAAGATTCAACAAGCAATCCACAGACCCTGTCTCAAGAGGCCATGGCAGACACAGTTACCAGTTGCCACCAGTGTGAGTCTTGGCACTGCTCAGCAAGGAGCACCAGACTCATCGAGAGCACTTCTGGATGTGTTTTGGGTGGGACTGTGAGTTGAGGGAGGTGGAATTTCATGGAATCCTCTGGGCAGAGTGACCTTTGTTATCCAGTTTGATGACATCTTAGCTATGGCAGCTCTGCTTCCACACACTGGGAGCAGGGAGGGATCAACAGAGGAACAATGGATACCACCAGCACTTCTGCCAGGGAGAAGCCTCACCTCTGGCCCTTGCTCTGACAATTCAATGTCCCCCTGTAGGTCCCTGGTGCTCCCTTTGTGCAGCTGACCTGGGGCTGGTGCCCAGAGTGAGCAGGTCCATCACCACAAAAGTCCATTTGCAGTCATGGTCCCTTTAAGAGGTGTCTGCAGCTGCTGGCTTTCATGCTGCAGCCTCTCTCCCACTCAGTTACTCAGATGGAACAGCCTCACCTCTTTGCCCCCTCCTACCTTCTACTGTTGCTGGGTGAGTTCTTATTTCTCTCCCTCGTTGTAGTGCTTCTGTTCATCTAGATCTCAGGTGACTCTGCTTGCTGTTTGCTCCATGTTTCTGTCACAACTTTGATTTGGTTGACAGAGGGATGAACAAAGTCTCTATTATCTATGCCATTTTTTTTTTAATCTTCAAGCCTATCATTTAATTTAAAGGAATCCTCCATTGGTAATGCCTCCATATGCTTGGCCAAAATATGCAATTTTGAGGAACTTCTATAGATAACAGTACAAGAAAAATAAATCTGTAGTCATAAATCTCAATCACAAATGAAAACAAACACCAAGAGTGAAAGCCAGCAAGAAACAAAACAAAACAAAACAAAATAGCAGGATCAGATCCACAAAAGCTGTAAGTATTGGAAAAATTAAATACAGAATATAATCCAATTATGTTTATATGTGTACCATAGCTTTATGGTAGTCGCTAATAGCATTCTCCATCTTTAACAATAGAATTTTCAGATTTTAGTTGTGCACATATCCACCCATCTAGAGAGTATATTTCTCAGTCTCTTTTGAAACTTACTGTAGCTATGTGACCTTGTTCTGTCTTATAGCATATAAATAGACAATAATCTCTCATGAATTAAAAAAACAAGATGGAATTAAAACACTTGATAACATTAGGGTATGAGTTGGGAGATGGGTAATAAGGATTAAAGTGTTCCAAGGTCCTTGTACTGTTTTGAAGAAGAGTAAAAATGTTAATTATTTTAGACTCTGATAAATTAAGTATGCATGTAAAAAAATTTTTTTTAGGGTAGCCTCTAAAAGGTAAGATCTGGACTTGAATTCAGGACCTCTGCCTCCATACAATTCTAGAGAGGAGAGAGAAGGTTTCTTTCTTAGAGTTCTATTGGCTTTTCAGCCACAGAATAAGATTGTTAGGGGTCCAGGACCCACCTGTCACTGACCCCTTAACCTCAGCCTTAGGGATTGTCTATCACAGCCACTAGGCAGATTTGTGCCTGAGTCTTTCCCAACATACCCTGTACCTTCCTGACTCTTAGACTCATTCATTTCAAGCTCCTTTGTGTCTCTAGCCCCCTCCTGCCTGCTAGCTTCTTTCTAATAGGTCTAATAGGTTGGGGATGCTCATTCACCTAAAAATAAACTATCTGAGATATCACCTCTTCCATGAAACTTCTCCTCATTGATGGGAATGAAGACAGCTGACTTCTGTCACACACACTATGCTCCCATCAATACCATCCCTCTTGCACTGAACACAAGATGCCTTCACCATGAACTCCCCAACTCTTCCACTCATTTAGGTTTGTCCAGCCATGCTCATTTATCTGACTGTGTGTCTTTTCTGCTGCTACATCCATGTTCAGACACACTGCGAAGCTCCTGGAGTTTTTGGACTATAGATCTCCCTTCTCCAACAGACTTGAAGTCTCCTGATAAGGTGCCCAAGGCACACTGAGAGATGCTTCATTGAGGCTTATGAAAAGGAACATTTGTAAGATTCAGGGTGGAAAAGCTCTTATATATTCCTCTGAAAACAAGCAATCAGGAAATCCTGTGGTTGAGGGTCATAAGGGGGCCCTATGCCACCCCTGCATCTTCTGAGTCTGGCATGTGGCTTATTTATGCATGTTTAACACTCTCCCCATGCTCTCAGTCCCCACACCTGATATACTGCAAGGATGGCTTCATTAATTCGTTCCCTCTCTCTTTCTCTGTTCATTCAGTGTGCATTGTTGAATGCCTACAGCATACAGAGCGGTGCTCCATCTGTTTTCTGTTTATAAGCTAGAAGGCTTCATCCCTAGTTACTGCTCTTTTTTGAGTCTCGTGTTTCTGTTTGCTTTAGAGATGTGGGGTCCTACCCCCTCAGCTCAGTCCATTAGGGCTTATTCCTTGCTAAGCCAGGTACACAAGATTTCCTGACCAGGAAATAGAGTCTTAAAGTAGAACAGGTTTTTGGCCCCATCCCTGCCTCAGAGGGTGGGTCTTTTCCACGCTGACAACCTTGATCTTCTTATTCCATTCTACTTCCTGCTGTAACCCAGCTCAGTGCCCTGTCTAGTGTGATCATGTCATTCTCCTTTTCACCTTCCTCTTGACCCCTGAACTATTTCTTCCCAGGCTCAGTATTGTTTTGTTAGCTGCTCACAGTTGATAGAAGAACAAGTCAACTTCCCAACTCCTCCCCAACCCATATGAAGGTATAAAGGCCCCTGCAGTTTTTTGCACAATAAAGAAAGAGGCAACGACATCACATGGAAGAAGCTTAAGAAACCCGGCATCTTAGTCTCTCAACCCACCACCCCCCAAGCTCAAGGTTCTTTCCAAGAACACATATTTGGGAGACCCAAGCTCCTGGAGCTCAAGCCTTTTATCTCTTCCCTTGAATTCTCCTTTCTCAAGGATACTGCTTTTTGCCTTTTAGGTCTTGATCACATCTGGGATCCAGGCATCTTGCTTTCCAGCCACTGAGAGGCAGATCGAGATGAAGAAAGAAAACATTCCTGTTAAGTATTGGTTGCTATTGCATCTCCTACTTTTAGAATATGGTGAGTGATTTTCTTTAAAAGTGGGTGGTCTGAGAACTTCTGAGGAATTTTGGTGGTGGTGACCACTACTAGCCTAGCTCTGGTTCTCCTCCATGGAGTGAGGAACATCATTTTACTCCAATCACTTCAGTCTAATAATGTATCACCAGGGAGGCAATCAGAACACAGTGGTTAAAACTGTGGACTCTGGTCTCAGATTGCCTGCATGTGAATTATTGCTCTATCTTTTACCTGTGTACTTTGGGTGAGTTGTTTAACTTCTCTGTGCCTCAGTTTTTGCATCTATAAAATGGTAATAACCTGTGTGATATGGCTGGGATTAAATATTAAGAATAAGAAGTTGACTATTTTAAAAAACATCACTCATCTATATTCTACAAAGTTAATTTCTCTCCTGTTCCTAATACTAATTCCGCATCAGCCTAAGTTAGCCTCAGACTGAGGAGAATAGTATTCAAGAGTCAAAACTGACTCTCACCCTATATTCACACCCCTGACACTCAAACACTCCCTGGGCCAACTCCTATTGAACAACTGGAAAGCAGGACTTCTTAGAGAATTTATTATTTTGGATCAAAATTAGCCCTCTTATCATTTTGATTTCTCTATTCAGTTCTTTGAAACTTCTCAGATCAAATCCACTATCTCTTTCACATGTCACCCCTACTTTTGGTCATTTTACTTTCTTAATTTTACTCATGATTCTGATCTTAACCCCAATTTGTACCTTATGCAGAATTTGGGAACCTTCCCAAAATAGAGTTACCCTCAATCCTCTGTTAGTTCAAATAAGACTGAGAAAAAATACGCATGTGCAGAGCAAAGTGATAGGCACCCATATCCAAATAGTAGTAAAATGGGCCACAATGAGATAAATGCAGGCTCTGGGAATCCTGAGTGTCTTTGTCTTTTAGGGTAGTGAGGGGCAAAAAAATAGGCATAACCTTAACTCCAACTGAGCCTCCAAGAAGATTAAAAGACTTCCCTATACCTGTAGATATTGATTTGTAGCCCTTCATACTGGGAGATCTTATACATTTAAACTGCATATAACTTGTTCTTCTCCAGCCTCTGCAATAGTAACCAGGAGCCCCTGGAACTTTAATGCATATAAAATCATTAGCCCCTTTAGAAGAGTCAGCTATCTGGGTCCCATCTCAAACTCTGACTTGCTTAATCTGGAGTGGTTTGAGTAGGATACTTTATTTTCAACAAGCTCTCCAGATAATCCTAATGTGGGTGTTTTCTGAATTACACTCTGAGAAATATTTTCCAAGAAGGGAGTAATACTACTTTAAAAATGAATTAATCAACGTATACTAATTTCACCTGGGTCCTACAGTTCCTTTATGATACTTTTAATCTTGTATATCAGATTTTGGAATAAGCTTACTGCTAGTGAAAACAGGTCATGGAAACCTAGTATTCAGGTTGGGTGGGGAGGGTGACTGAACACAGTGGCTGAAAGTGAAGATTCAATAGCTTGTGTTCAAATTCCTGTTCTATGACCTACCAGCTGTATAAACTTGGGCTAGACTCCATTTCTAAGCCTCATTTTCTTTATCTTAGGTGATAATAATAGTATCTATTTCATAGGGCTGTAGTGAGCATTAAACTATGTGTAATGAATTTTACCAAGTGTTGAGCAGAAAGTATATATACTCAACATATATTTATCATTATTTATCATTATCATCAGGCATAACCTCCAGTGATAGTAGCACATCTGTCAACACCAGATCTAATATAGCCTCCAGTTGGGCTAGCACAGCCTCCAACATTGGATCCAGCATGGCCTCTGGTGGGACCAGTGCAGCCTCCAGTACTGCATCCAGCATGACCCTCAGTGGGTCCAGCACAACCTTTAGTACTGGATTCAGCACAATATCCAATGAGTCTAGTACAGCCTCCAACATTGGATCCAGCATGGCCTCTGGGGGGACCAGTGCAGCCTCCAGTACTGCATCCAGCATGACCCTCAGTGGGTCTAGCACAACCTTTAGTACTGGATTCAGCACAATATCCAATGAGACTAGCACAGTCTCCAACATTGGATCCAGTGTGAGCCCCAGTGAAACCAGCACAACCTCTAGCACTGGATCCAGTGTAACCCCCAATGAGACCAGCACACCTGCCAACCCTGGTTCTAGCAGAATACCCAGTGGAACAAGCGTAGCCTCCAGTATTGGATTCAGTGTGACCTCCAGTAGGACCAATACACCTGCTAACACTGACTCCACAAACAACAGTGGGGCCAGTACAACCCCCAACACTGGCTCCAGCATGACTTTCAGTGAGACCCGCACAACCTCCAATACTGGATCTAGAGTGACCCCCAGTGGAATCAGCACTGCTTTCAGTTCTGGATCTAGCACAGCTGCCAACACTGGATCCAGAATGATTTCCAGTGAGACTAGTACAGCTGCCAACACTGGATCCAGTACAACCATAGGAGGCTTGGGCACACCTTCTTCAGCCGGAATGCACACAACTTCCAATAGAATTAGCACAAGTGCTGCTGCTTCAAAGAATAAAGTGAAGCCCAGTGGATCGCTGAAGCCATGGGAAATCTTCCTCATTACTCTGGTCTCAGCTGTAGTGGCTGTGGGATTCTTTGCTGGGCTCTTCTTCTGTGTGGTAAGTGCCTAATATGTAGGGAAGTGCCTGGGAGAAGGAGTAGCAGGAACATAAGGAAATGGGGTATGAATAGTAGGGGAACCAAGTTGAGTATGGAGGAAAGAAAGATCAGGAGGAAGTTACTAAAGAGAAATAGCACACTAGAACCAGAGGAGCCAATCAATGTGCAGAGGAAACCATTGCCTTGGGGGAAAAGGGGACCAAATGAAGGAATAAAGGCTGATGAAAGTAGTACTATGTGACCGATGGTTTGAAGGGGGAGAAGATTCCAGAAGGAGTCCATGGTAAAGATTTGGAAGAGGGGGATATAATTCTGAAACTATTCACCCTTCTTTTTTCTAGAGAAACTCCCTGTCCCTGAGAGATGTCTTCGACACAGGTGTCTACCGCCCTCATGGCCTCCACCTTTTCCCGGGCCCTGGAGGGAATCATGGAGTTCGCCACAGGCCTCGATGGAACCCTAACTGGTTCTGGAGGAGACCAGTATCTTCCACAGCCATGGAGATGAGAGGGAGATACAACGGACCTTAAGCAGCTGCTGAAGCCAGAGTGCCAAATTCTTCATAAAGGAAGCTGACCTAAGGGACTGGAGTTCTAAATGTCCTCTCATTCATCTGCAGGATTTCCCTCCCAATTTTGGGTCTGTGACAGCCTTTAAGAAGATACTTTCTCTCTCTCTCTTGCTTTTACTGGACATTGGAAAGAGAAATCTCTATTGGTCACTTAGCTAAGAAATAAACACATCCAAAATATGTGCACATGAGTGGGTGTTTACAGCGCTGTGTTGAATTTCCCAGTTATATGAGAGAACCTCTATGCTGAAATCCACCTGGCAATAAAAATCTTCACAGTAAAATCTAGAGACTTCATTCATATTTGTCCCCATTTTCTAATTCTTGTCCTAAGCAGGACCTCAGTATCCCTGAGACTCAGGTTGACAGCAGAATTGAGTTGAAAGAAATGAGAAGGGAGGGAATGTGCCAGGATTCTATAGACTCATCACACAGGCCTGTCATACACAGAGATCTCGTGTGGCACATAGAGACTTCAGAGCATGAAAATGTGGAGAGGCACAGTTACATGTCCTATGGGCCAAGGTGTGTTCGCTCAGAGTCACAGTTTTGGGGGCATTTACATTTGCTTCAGACCTGGGCTACTTGTCAGAATGAAGGTGGTAGCTAGTATTTTTCTCAGAGAGAAAGCGCCTTCTATTTTACCAGGGAAAGGTCTTTGTGGCCTTAACATTTCTGGTTAAGGTCTAACCTTTTAAGAGGCTCATGGGGTAAAGCCTGAGATTCTCAGGAATTCCCTACCAGAAGGGCTGCACATATCCTTTCTGTGGGACCTAGGGAGAAGGGTACCCAATCCTACAGGTCTTGGAGGACAAAGGAAGCTGCTTTGGAAAGTTGTGTTGCTCCAGATTCCACGAGGCAGTGAGAGGGCTCCTGTCTCTGACAGAGCCGTAGAAGAGAACTAGCAGCTTGTTGATAGGTTCACCCCAAATCACAGCAGTGGGAACTGCTTTGCCTTCCAACACTCACTGGGTTTCTTAAAACCCAAAGAGTTGAAACTAATTAATGAGGCCATGCTAAGCCATAAACAGGCTAATTATCATCCCCTTGCTTAAAGGGATCCAGCAACAAGAAGGAGAAGCTGAGTTGAACCACCTGAGAAGGTGCCTCCCACTGGTGTGAACTACGGAGAGCATAATATGAAAAACATGAAAATAAAGGAAATAAGGCCAGGGGATTCATTTAGGTAATTAAGAATTATAAAATATGCATTTTCACATGTAAAATTTTAATAGACAAAATGAAAAAGACTGGCCATTATTGGGAGTAAAATTAACCTGGAAGAGCAAGTAGGAAAAATAGCTTAATTAGACACAGCAATACAGAGATGAAAACCACCTGGAAAATGTAAAACACTTGGAGGATAGACTCAAGGGGAATAATATGTGCATGATGACAAGTAAAAGAATAATAGAGAAGATTGAGTTTTCAGATTGAAAGTGTTCTCTAACTCAAAACCCATTGAGTTACCTATTTTAAACAGGTGAACTATATAGTATATAAATTATATCTCAATAAAACTATTAAAATATTATTACCAAGCATTATAAAAATTGTGTAAATAAGAATTTTGGTTTCCAAAGACACACAACGAATGACTCAAAGCAATGGGCACTTGGAGTAGGGGGAGATGAAAAAGAGTAAACCATGGTGAACAGTGTATCTTGTGATTAATTCACGTGATTATTCTATGAATATCTTGCTACTCCCAGAAACTGGAACATGTTTATAGAGTTAGAAGGCATTGTTACTCAACTTATGTCATGAACTTGTCATCAAACACACTCACACGAATGCAGATATTTTAACCCGACAAAGCCCCAGCTCCCCAAGCATACTTGAGCCAAGCAGAAGTCCAGGAAGTGGACAGGATTAAGCACTGCCCCTTCCAGACCTTGCACTCTTACACTGTTGGTCTAGCATGGTGATCTTTGAAGGAGTCTGTCTCATGCTCTAGGAGGTGCACAAAAAGAACATTATGAAGTTGTGAGATGTTTTACCGGAATTATTTTCCAGATCTTTGACTTGCACATATGTATTTTTGCCTAGAACTGATATGTCTGAGGAGATCTTTGTGGTCAGGGCATCTGTTATACTTTTCTAATCCCTCTTTTACAGCCACTCACCTTTTTCTTTTCTAGCCTTTATATTATTATGGTGCAAATGAAGGGATAACTCAAAAATATCTTCTAATTTAGGCATCATATACCCAGAATAGGGCTTGATGGTTATCTCTGCCTCATATAAATTCCTATCGGGGTTAAACGGTCTGTAATAAACTGGTAACTTTTGGCACATATTAAGATGTTATTTATTCAGATATATTGCAGAGTAAGGTAGCAGAAGTAATAAAATTTCTGTTTAACAAACTCTTCTATTCCACCCTGTGTGAAAGAATGCATTCCTCTTAAGAGAGCATCTTATGAAAGCAGAGAAAAGACAGCATCAGTGAGAAATAATAAAGGTGGCAGTGCCTTATTTAACCTAAGCAAAAACCCTATAGCAAGTCAACTGACCTTATCTGTCTGCTTATTTTAGAATATTCAGGATCTGTCAAAATTTGCTGGGAAACAGCAACTTACATCAAGCACATGTCCCTGGCCTGTATACCATCTTCTGTAAGGAGACAGAGAGTCTCATTCACCTTTCTTGGTCTAGGTCACAGTTGTATATTTTGCATGATTTCAATGAGAAAAATGTTACTAGTGCCTCATTTATTTCCAACTGATTGTTATATCTTAAGATGAAAGGAAAATAGTGAGGCTGTACAGCATGTCAGCTAAGAGCACAGGTTGAGTAACTAGAATTTCTGGTTTCAAATCTAAACTCACTGTGACTTTGCACAAATTTCTTATTTCTCCCGGGTCTCAGTTTGCTCATCTACAAAAATGAGGGGATAACATATTCACTTCCTGAGGTTGCTGTGAAGCCCTTCAAATAATCCTGCATTGGTAAATATTCTATTAATTTTGTTATTTTTTTATATTAGGTAAGTTTATGTTTCTTATTTTTTTGAAAATAAGGAAAGACATTTCATAGGAAAAACATTTTAATTTACTTTTCACCCAAATGTTATTGAGGACTGTAAAATTTACACTTAAATTCACAGAAAACTTTAAAAAAGTTTATAAACATATCTTTTAATATGGCAAACATGATAAGATGATAAAAAGTATTTGAAGCAAAAAATTTTACAGTTGAATAATGTGGGGCAAATAATATGTACACAGAGCAAAAGAAACTATGTGACACCCAAATTGTTGAGGAAGAACTTGTTTATATACTATTAAAAAGGATAACGGTGGATATTGTGATGCTACAGTGTTTAGAGTCTATCTGAAACACTTTAAAGAATAGTAAAACTGTTTTATTAGTTTAATGTCTATATTAACAATATGGTAAAATTATACTTTTCTTGAATTAGTAAATTTATGATTCAAAGGTTGACATAAACAGATGAGGGAATACATAGTTTCTTTTTGAGTATATGAGCAGAAAATTTCTTTTTGAGTATATGAGCAGAAAAATTAGACTGATTACTGCTCAAGCACATAAGGACATTTCTACACAAACGTAGTTCAAAATATTTGATGATGTTATAGCGACATCATGAGAGATCTTCACCTCCAGTCTAAGGGTGACGACTGCCATAGGTGCCAGCTTGGCAAAGATCATATTGGCCTGTGTTTCACAGAAAATCTTGTTTCTGTTTGTTTTATTTTCTGATAAACCATTTGTCATATGGGAAGATGGCTTTGAGACCCTTGTAATGACAATAAATCTGCTTGAATTGAGGATAAATTAAAATTATAAAAAGAAAGTCCTCTTGTCCAGTCAGGTTGAAAAAGATCTGAGGCAGACATGGTAAGGTTGAGGGACATGGCAGAAAGAAGCTGGAACTTGGGCATTTTCTAAATAAAACTTTCAGCACAAGAGGTGCAAGGATGAATTTCAAATCTGCACTATGTGTTTACAGATTGTCTATTTTACATACATGTTTGGTCCCTGAGATTCCTTACACTGTGATAAACTAGTTTCTTGCTCTCTAAAACAAACATGTTCTGAGCCTTCAGTCCCTTTGTGCTCTTTCGTTCATAGTCATCACCGCTGACTCTCTAAACCATTAGGAGGTATAAATTCTCCTCAGAGGGCAGGCAGGAAGAGAGTGAAGGGGAGACCCTTTGAAAGGGAAGAACCAGCCCTGAGAGGGGGCATTGAACTTCAGATGGGTTAAAAGAGACCTTTAAAAGTTTTCCCTTTAACAAATTTTTTAAATTAAGGCTTAAAATATATGCAGTAAAATGTGCAAAGTGGATACATCACAGGTGTTCAAGTCATTGCCTTGCAACATATGCATACGCTTATGTCCCCACTATCTAGACCCTCCTGTGTAGCATTCCTGTCACCTCAGAAGGCTCCCCCTGCCTCTCCCCTCAATACCACCCTCACAGTAGCCACTATTCTGACTTACTTTTCTCTACACTAGACTTTCATGTACCCATAAATAGGTATTCCAAAAAGGACTGTTTTAAAAGGAAATGAAATTGAAACACCAGCACTTGTCAAACTGAAATCCATAGCCTCATTCCTTACCACAGCCTTCCCTGACATTGGCAGGATGGGAGCCTGACAACCAAGTCAGATCAGTTATAGCAAATCGAGTTACATTTTTGTCCTTGCACATCCAAATTACATGGAGTAAAGTTCAACTCACTGCTAGTTGTGAGGCCTAGAAATAAGAACTCTCATGAGCTAGAACTCCTGGCCCATGGTGAAAGAGCCACTGCCAAAGACAGGCCTGGGTGCTGTACCCCCCTCCTCCCTCATCATCCCATTTGATGCCAGAAGTGAAAGGTTAATTTTCGGAAGGTCACACAGCTGTGTGCTGTCCTGCATCCAAGAAAGAATACTCTGGAGAAAACCTCTAGTGTGTCTCCAAATCCCCAGCTTTCCCCAAATAGAAACCTATTGACCTTTAAGTCCCATTTGCTTCTTTTTCTTCTCTTCTTTTCTTCTTCTACACAGGCCTCCTGCTTTGGAAATGAAGCATACACTCAAAGAAAACAGAGTTCAGATCATCTCTCGTTCAAAGGGTGAGTCTCTTCCATCTGACAGACTGTATCCCCTTGTTGTGCTTCCTTCCCTGTTCCTCCTCCTGCCTGTATCCTCTGCTCTTGTCAGCATGCTTCTCTTCTGCCTTGGCTCCTACAGGGTACCTCTCTCCAAACAGCCCTGAATGGCAGAATGCATACTTCTAGGGAGGGAGGGCCAGAAGCTCTGGTCTCCCCTTCCCAGAAGCAGGTATAAATAAATGCCTTGCATATGCCCATGAGAAAAGAGAAAAAAAAACTGGAAATCACAATGTGGGGCAATTTGTGGAGCTCCTCAGCCCCATGGGCTGGAGGCTCACTCTGGCAGGGGCTGGCCTTCTGGGCTTTTCTGTCAAGGCCGTGGGAGTATGCCCCTTGCTTCTCCTTGGCAGGCCACCTTTCCTCTGGAATCCAGGCATTCTAGATGATAACTTCCCCTGTGAATCATTTCAAGATGAGGAGAGGGGAAATCTCTCCTGCTTTCCCAGGTCTGTGGCTGCTGTTCTTTGAACTCCTGGGACAGGGTAAATGACCTACGAGTTAACAGAGGAGAGGGGTATGGAGGTCACAAATCTGAGATGGGGTGCCCGGCCCAGGCATGACTCCTCTTCCAGAAGCAAAATGATTCACTCTTTTGCCCATTTCTGCAGAAGGCAGAACTGACTGTGACCTTGACGCAGCCTTTGTCATCTTCCCCAGCTGTGAGTGTGAGCACAGTGTGGTGTCACACTTACTTTGTATTTTGCGTAAATGTTTTGTTTTGAACTGGAACATCCTAGTTCTAACAACATTCTTTTTCCTCTCTCACCCTACCTCTCCTTCCCTCCCGCAGTCATATTTATCCCTCAGATATTTACCCCAGGTATATCAAGATTTTATCCTCCCCGACATTCTTCTCCCTCCCCCTCTTTTCATCTCTTCCCTCCTCTCCCTTTTATAGTCTCTATCCCTTCCCTTCCTCTCCCTCTTCCTTCCTTCCCTCTTTCTTTCCTTTTCTCCTCTCTCCTGTCTTCCTTTTTCTCTCTCCCCTTTTCTGTCCTTCCCCTCACCCTTCTCTCCCTCACCCATTCTCTCCCTTTTTCTTCCTCGTTCTTCCTTTCCTTGTCCTCCTCCCTGCTCTACCTCCCCTCTCCGCTCTTCCTTTCCTTCCCGGGCAGCCTCCCCACTCCCACTCCCTCCTTCCGCTCCCTCCCTCTCTCCCTCCTTCATCAGTATCCTGCTCCAGTCTCCGCCCCTCTTGGCTGCTCTCGGTCGCTGGCGCACGGTCCCAGGCCGGGGCCGGGCTCTGGGAGCCGGGAAAGAGCGGCGCCGGCGGTCCGTGGAAGTGGGAAAGAAGGAGCGAAGGCTGGAAGGAAGGAAGCAAGGAAAAAAAGGAAGGCGAGAAGGAAGGCGGGCTGCGGCTCCTGGAACCCTGCGGCTGCAGCTGCGGAAGCTCTTCCCCATCCCGGAGCCTAACGGCACTCCTAATTCCGATCTAGAGCCAGGTTCTGAGTCTCAGGTGAAACAGAGGTATTCTTTCCTTGAACGCTGCCTGATTTCAAATCTACGCTTCGCCCCTGAGAATTCCTCACCGAAACAAACTGGAGGTTGACCGCTGCGAAACCAGGGCCCTACTCTGGAGCCAGCGGTGGTTATTATGAAAGGAAATAGCCTGAGAGAGAAGTGAATCAGGGCTTCAGTGTGCTTTGAACAGATTGCCTGAGCTGGTTCCATCGACTCCTGTTTTGGATTTCTTACGTTATCAAAATTTCGTCTTTAATTATTAGATACAGCGTATCTATTTCCTTTGCCTTTGCTATAGGACGATAGGTGAAGAAGAGAAAGGTGTAGAACGGAAAGAAAAAGTCTAGGTTGAATGAGGTAGGGGATCTGGAAGTGATTTCCCTCCTTACTTCCCCAGTATATGTTTCTTACATCTTTTTCTGAATGTGCTCTCTACCTGGCACTCCCTCCTTCTAGATTCTATATATTTTTTCTTCCCCTTTCTGGTGAAACCCTTCATCCTGAATGCTTCAACTATTCTCTACTTACAGATGATTCCGAAATCCACCCCTAACCTGTCCTGATCCCTAACTCCAGTCCTATCTATCTGATTTTAAACCATAATCTCTTACCTCACCAAGCATGTCATTCATGTAGTCATTTGCAAACATTTGTGGAGCCAGGCACTGCTGCATAGTAGGCCATGGTAAAGAATGGTGCACCAAGTCACGATTCTGCGCCCTCATGGAACGCCTAGTCTCCTGTGAAAGACCTCAGACAAGAACAAGATTTCATTACTGAAAAGAATAAGTGTGCAAGATACTGACAGGTATCTCCTCATTTTCCCACCACCAGGTCTATCTATAAAGTAACCCAACATGCCCCTCACCAGCTCAGTTACATGAATTAGCAGGATTATCACTCACTGCCACCACCCCCAACCCCAATCTGGGTTCTGGATGCCTTCTCACTCTCCTGCCATCTCAGGGGCCTTCACTGAATCTTCTCTTCCCCACTTTTCTCCCCTCCACCTTTCCTAAATTTTTCCTGTTAACACCCAAACAGGCTCTAGTGCAGTGTGCATAAATATCACTCAGGGAAATTATCAAAAACCTAGGTTCTGGTGGGGTTCTGGTCCCCAGAGATCCTGATTTCCTGATTCTGTAAGCTTTGAGTGGGAGGTACTAAGACCTTGTTAGCAAGCTTCTCAGAAAATCTATCATAGAGGCCCCTGGACTAAAAATTGTTGTAATAATATCCATTCTAACACCTCCCCACCCACATTATTCCCTAGCCATTGTCTCTCCTTTCATTCTCCATTATCTACCTTTTAAAAAGTTCCCTACATTTGCTATTTCTACTTCTCACCTACCATTTACTTGTTTATTTAATTTTAATTTTATTTTATTAGGTAATACATTAAACAGTTCTGTAAAAGAAAGAATACTACAAGGCTTATAATAAACTTCAGACCCTGACCGCTTTCTCCTACTGCTTTTCATTAGTGAGTCCTACTCCCCAGAGTTTCTTTTGGCATTTACCTTCCTACTTCTAATTAACATTCTTATGCTACTATTTCTCCTTTGTTGGTTGATTTTTTTTTCTTGCATAAGGAATGATTTATTGACTTTCTAAAGAAAAGGGGTATTTAGCTCTTGGGCCTTTCTCCTGCACATATGCATCTCAAACTTCATCTCACAATTCTTCTAAAACCTTTCTATCAAATCTTTGATGTTAAATTAGCATTTAGTATTTACAGTATGATAACTATATAAGTAATATTTATAATTTGTCATATATTACATTATGATTACTCTCTTGTACATTTTTGTTTTTCTAGATATTAATAATAGCCACATTTAAAAACTTGCTTTGTTTTCTTCATATATATTAATTCACCCAAAAACCTCCATCAGAGGTATAAATTTAAAAAAAAAAGGGATTTCTTTTTAAGCAAACGAAGTGTGAGTTATATATATCCCTTCCCTTCTCAGTCCTCTGGCCAGGGCTTAGATGTGTAGCCATTCCTAGCTACAAGATAGGTTAGGAAATGTAATCTTAGTCGTGTGGCCAGGAAGAAGAGAAAAATATATCCAACAGTCTGTAGACCTTATATGTCTGAAAATGTCTTTATTCCCTCCACACATTTGATTCATAGTTTATTTGGTTATGGAACACAGTTGGGTACCCTATCCCCTCAAAATTTTGAAGGCATTAATACACTGTTTCTAGATTCTAGACAATGAAGTCTGATATTCTTTCAATTACTGATTGCTTATATGAGACCCATTTTCTTTCTCTGATTTAGGATTTTAAAAACTAATGTTGTTCCAAAATCTCATGATTCAGTGCTAGAATGTGGAGTCTTCTTTTGTTGTGTTAGAAATTTATAGAGTAAAAAGTTCTGTCAGTCATTTCTGGGAAATTTTCTTGCATTTTTTTCTGATAATGGCCTCTCATTCATTTCTCTGTTCTTTCTGAAAATCTTAATTTTTGGATGTTTCACTTTCTGAATGGACATTCTAATTTTCTGATATTTCTTTTTTCTTCAGTGCCTTCTGACTCTGTCACTGTTTTTCTTCTGAAGAGATATCCTCAGCTTCTAAGCCTTCTAATTCTTCTAGTGAATTTTGAAATTTTGGGTTTTTAGAAATACTTTAAAAAATTTTTGTCTGTATTTTCTTTTAAAAAATGGCATTATTTTATTTTATTTTATTTTATTTTATTTTTCATGAGTGCTGTATTTTCACTTATCTTGCTGAGGACATTTGAAGTTGTTTTTTTTTTCTCTCTGAATTGTCTCAGCTGTCTCTGAGTTTCCTTCACAGAATGTTTGTTCAGTCTTTGTACCTCAAGTTAGAGACTTTCCTCAAACATGAATTGATCTCAGAATATCTTTTGTATTTGAGAGTGAGGCACTAAAATGATAACTAGAGGCTCTATGTTCAAGGGTAGAGCTAACTGATAGACTTAGGTCTAAGGTAACTTGGCAGAGATGTGGCAGCTTTGATTGGAAAGACCCTAAGAATGTCAGTATCTGCAGGTATTTTCTGGTGTGGGATAATTTCTTTCCACAATAGAAATTTTCCGGATTCGTGCCTAGCGAGTGTAACCATAGATACCAATGTGCTAAAAGCTGAATAGAGTAAGAGGTAATGAAGGTTTTATAGTTCAGTATGCAAGCATTTGCTTAATTGTGTACTTTCAGTACAATGCCTCAATCCTAACCTCAGCAGGCCTGGGTTCCCTGAACCAGAGTATCTTTGATTCCAATATCTCCAGAGATAAAACCCCTTGCTCATCATTAGGTATATTCACCTAAATACTTGAGTGGAAGAATGGATATAGGACTGAGACATGGGTTCTAGCTGCATTGTATTTCGACCATCTCTCTTGTATTTAGTCACACACCACATCCATTTCTTCAGAGGAACCTGGTTGCAATTCCTGGTTGCTTACCAGGATTCCACAGAATAACTTACCAGTGGTTGACCCTTAACCCCGATGTAGGCTTGAATGTAGGAGCATTTTCTGTTCTGTTGGAGAGTTATTACTCACCAACCTGCTGTTTTTATCTTAAAAAAATGTTTATATGTGTTCTGCTGTGGACATCTCTCCAGTTCTTTGTCCTTATAGAGTTATACCTTCTGTTATTTCTTTACTTTTGATTCTTCTGTGATATTCGCAAGCCCCTAAACATATACATTTATTTTTCTGTTCACTCCAATTGTGGTTTTCCCCATCATGCATATATAGTCTTAATACTGTAAATTCTTACCTCCATATTGTCTCAATCCAAAGGACACTTCTTAGGCCCTATCTCACCTGATTTCTTTGCAACAGTCAACTCAGATAATCACCATATTTTTCTAGAGCCTCTCTATTGTCTTAGTGTTGGGTGAGGGGTTGACAAACAAAATGAATGCAGTAAGGCCCCCTCCCAGCAAGCCATGCAGTTCCCGGACAGCCTTAGCTACAGTGTCACAGGCGGCCTTAGATACAGCATCCCAGGTAACCTTAGATACAGCGTCCTATGTAACCTTAGATATAGCATCCTATACAACCTGTAGATTGTGATTGATTATAGTACCTGGCCTAAAGCCATTATTATGCATCTTGTTATAAGAACAATCTCACCTGTGCAGGCTGAGGGGGAGCTGGAACTGTGCCTGTGCCTTGCTGTGTCCTGCTATGCCTGAATGAAGCTATGTCGCATCTGCCCATGGCTCCTTACATATTCTTCCAGCTACCAGAACTGTGCATCCCAAACTTCAGTACCCTGAACTTGTGGAACAATTGGCCTAGTCAGCAGGATTGCCAGGTAACGGGACTCTCCACCCCAGAGGAGGAGGAAGAGGAAGAGGAAGGCATGTGGCCCCACACAGCATGTGGTACCTGTTGCCATGGTTGTTATGACTTGAACTTCCCTGAAGGGATGGGAAGAGGTAGACATTGTTCTGGCCAGTATTGAGAAGGCACTCTGCTCTCTGGAGGGGCAATTGCCAGAAAAGGGCAGAGTTGCCGCTGGTCTTATAGGTTACAGTTGCTAACTGCACTGAAACACAACATGGATGAAACCTTGCAAGAAGTTGCACAGGTCCATGAATTGAGAAAAGAGGAGGCTCTAGAGGCTTGTTCACAGCAGTTAGAGGATGAGCTGTCCTGTAATACAGTACATGACACCCTGGAGGTGGAAGAAGAGCCTGGAGAAGAAGGTGAGTATAAGCCCAGCCTATCTTGCACCAGAAGGTAAAACATGAATAGCCCCTGGGACCGGGGCAGGGGAAGTACAGGCTGGAGGCCCCACTATGACAGAATACACCACCTATGTTCCTTTCACCCCTACTGACTTGAGGGAGTTGGGGAAGCAATGCTGACAGAGATCAGGGGAGTCCCTATTGGCATGGCTGTTGTGTTTGTGGGATGAAGGGGCAAACAGCATAGTTTGCTCCCCAGATGAAATGGAGAGACAGGCCTCCTTTAGGGTACACCCCTCCCTGCGACAACACCTATAGAGCTGTCGCGGGCTGGCCCAAGGGCAAGGTAATTACATCTTGATTGACTGGATGACCGCTCCTGTGCAAACTGTCTGGGATGACACAGGAGAGCTACCAGACACAATGAGTAAATGGTAATCATATGCGGAGTTGGTGCAAATCATCCGCGAGCTAGGAATGCAACAGGCTATGTCTAATTTGAACACGCGTGGACCAGATGATGAATGGTTTACCTCAGGAATGAGGGACTTAGTCCTGGAGACCGCACTGTCCTCTCCTTTGGGTCCTTGGTAACCGTCTTGTCTCCCTATGCTGGATGGCCACCCTGGGAGATATTGAAGGGCAGCCGCAGGACCATGGCAACTGAGGTGTTTGTGCAGTTAAGTCTCAGTCTTCCCCAGCAAGAAAGGCAGGGAAGACAGTGAAGAAGCCTCCCGCTACTGCAGTACCCATACAGGTGACCCAAGAACAAATGTGGACAGATTTGCTGGCTGTGGGTATAGACCAAGAGAAAATTGATAGACAGCCCAATGCTATCCTGTTAGAATTGTGGTGGCAGTTGAAACTAACACAACAATTCCAGAAAAGTACAAAATGGGTATCTGATAGAGCCCAGCTGGTGGCTTTGAAAGACTTCCTGATAGTCCCAGACATGCTCTCCCTGTAGGACTAGGGAGAAGGCTGAGGTGCCCATTTGGAAGGGATGGGTGGGGACTGGAGGTCACATATAGAACTTGCAATCCACTGGTCCCCCCAAAATGTCCAATGCATGCTAGCTTTGGTAGACACTGGAGCTGACTGCAACCTGATACACGGCAACCCAAAGAGATTCCCAGGGCCAGCAGTGTACATTGATGGCTATGGAGGCAAAAGCTGTGACTGTACCCCTAGGGATTGGGCAGTTGCCTCCATGCCCCTACAAGGAATATGTGTCCCTGGTCCCAGAATACATCCTAGGGAAGGACATTTTGCAAGGCAGATGTCAGCAGGGGAGTTTTGCCTGAGGGTGCGAGTGGTAAAAGCTGTGGTGCGTGGACATACTCAACAATCCCCCCCCACCCCTGTAAGACATACCACCTCCACAGACGGTGGTGAATGTCAAGCAATAGTGCCTGCTGGGAGGCCATGCAGAGATCAGAGCTACTATTTAGGAATTAGAAAAGGCACAGATAGTACGCCCTACACACAGCCCTTTCAGTGCCCCCATGTGGCCTGTCTGAAAGCCTGATGGCACTTGGAGAATGACTGTTGACTATTGTGAGCTGAACAAAGTAACGTCGCCACTGCATGCTTCAGTGCCCTCCATCCACGAACTCATGGACAGATTAACAGTACTGGGAACACACCACTATGTAGTGGACTTGGCTAATGCCTTTTTCTCCATTGACCTGGCTCCTAGCAGTCAAGAGCAATTTAGCGTTACATGGGAAGGATGACAATGGACATTCTTGGTGCTGCCTCAGGGATACCTGCATAGCCCAACCATCTGTCATGGTTTGGTAGCAAAGGACTTGGCTGAATGGCATTGTCCTCCAACTGTTGTGTTGTTCCATTATGTTGATGATAGCATGTTAACCTTTTTTTCCCTTCCAGATTTAGAGCAAGCCACCCCGGTGCTGGTGCAACACTTGAAAACATGTGGCTGGGCCGTGAACAATGCCAAGATACAGGGCCCTGACTTATCTGCCAAATTCTTGCGTGTTATCTGGTTGGGTAAGACAAAGGCTATTCCTGAGGCAGTGATTAATAAAATCCAGAACTACAGAGATATGTGAGCTTGCTGGAGTATTGAAGGACCTTCATACCCCATTTGGCACAAATGGCCCACCCCCTTTACACCTTAGTAAAAAAGAGAGTTACATAGGATTGGACCGAACAGGTAGAAAAGGCCTTTTTGGGAACTAAAAGAACTGTCCAGTAGGTGCAGGCTCTGAGAGTCATTGATCCTGGACAGCCATTTGAATTGGATGTACACATGACCCAGGAAGGCTATGGCTGGGGGCTCTGGCAATGCTTGGAGCGAGTATCTATTGAGTTTTGGTCTCAGCTCTGAAAGGGAGCAGAGAGCAGGTACTCACTGATAGAGAAACAATTAGCTGCCGCCTATATGGCCCTACAGGTGACAGAAGCCATCACTGGGACTGCCCAGGTAGTAATAAAGACCACATACCCCATACAAGAGTGGGTCTGTATTTGATTCAGTTCTCCTGTGACTAGAGTAGCACAGATGCCAACTCTACTTAGAGCAGAGAAGTGTACTGGCAACCAGCTCACTAAAAACTGAACTGCAGCAGGTCTTAGGACCCATAGAGTTTATGACTGGTACAGAGACACCACAACAAGAGCCTATAGATGTCGAGCCATCTCCATTTAAAGAGGGGAAGCCCCCTGTCCCAAATAATGCTTGGTATACTGACGGCTCAAGTTGAAGGCCTATGGCCACATGGGTGGCCATACTAGTGCAGCCGGCCATTGACAGTATAGGGTTTAACCCTGTGGCTCTCCACTTGGAGGCGACAACAGTGGAAGGTAGGACACTGACCCTGTGGGGACAAGCCATGTGGCAAAACTTGTGGGACTTAGGTCAAGACAAAGATGTTACTGTCTATCATGTCCCTGGACATGCCCTGTTAATGTCACTGGGGAATGATGAAGCAGGTGCTCTAGCCAAAGTGAAGTGGCTAGAAGGGTTCCTTGCTACAGATGTAGCCTACTGGTTGTACCGATGGTTGCAGGGCTAAGACCATGTGGCCTGTGAGAAAACTATGGGACATACCAATTACATGGGCTCAGGTACAGAATGCTTGTGAACAGTGCCCCGTCTGTGCATAGGACATCCTGAACCCCCAACGATGTCAACAGGAGTTTGGTCAAGTGCCCAGAGGGCGCATTCCTCTGACGCGATGGCAAGTAGATTACATTGGGCCTTTGCCAAAGGCCCAGGGTGCAGTTTGTGCACTCACTGCAGTTGAGACTGCTACTGGTTAGCTTTTTGCCTGGCTTGGTGCAGCCATTAACTAGAGACACACTATTAAAGCGTCGACACACTTGTTTGCCTTTTATGGTTAGCCCCTAGTCTTTGAAAATGGTACGGGCACCCAATTTGTACAATATGAAGTCCAAGCCTGGGCCAAATGGATGGATATCCACTGGCACTTGCATACTCCTTATAATCCCTAGGCTGCAGGAATGATTGAAAGTTATAATGAGTAGTTGAAGAGACACTCATGGGTCTCTACTACCCCGCTGGGTTTGAGTGCGTAGGCCACCGGTTATGGAAAGTGATAAGGAGTCTGAATGAGAAACCTCAGGTTGGACGACTGGCCCCTGTAGAAGATCTGCTGCACTGGGTTACAGCACTCATCCAATTACAAATTACCACATCTGAGGTATTGTTAAAACCTGGGCATAAATTGAGTGGTAATATTTTGCTGCCTGCTCCTACCTGCCTGTGAGCGGAGGAGACGAGACAATGGTCTTGGCCATGGAAGATACAAGCCCCACATTGTCAGTGGCTTGGTTTGATTGCTCCCTGGGTAAAAGGTTTGTCGGCCAACTTGACAGTCACACCTTGGGTAATGGCCAGCTGGCCACCACAAGTGACTGTCAAGTACCTGGGAACTTTTTGAAATGAACAACCTGAGAGCATTCTAAAGGGCACATTCATTCTCTCACTCTGGCCTATAGTGAGCTCTCTGGTACTATGTCATGTGTCCCAGCCAGTTGCAGAAACAAAGGAAGAGACAGTATGGGTGGCTACTGTCCTCTCCAAAGATAAAACGTTGGCCTGTATTTTGCCAACAGGGAGAGACTTACCTCTCCTGGTTCTGCTCTCTTCTCTCTCTTTCTATTCCATGTGCCAATACCATGGTGAGTTGAACACACACCTACGCCACAGTCACCAACATCTCCAACTGCTCAATGACAAGTGAACAGCATGATGAGGAATCGAAACAACCACAGCCAGCTGTGGCCAGGATACTCTGTGTATACTGGGTGGAACTGGTTAATGAGTGAGGAAGTCAAAATTAAGGGAATGGTCTCCTATTGTATTGAGACACCAAATGGTACCTGCCCTCTGGGCTGGAAGCCTCAGCCGTTGAGTGCCAATATAACAGTTGTTACTTCCCCACACACTGGTGGACAGGATTGAAAACATCAGGGGCTGGTCCCACTTTCCCCTTACACCCCGGTAGTCTATAGGTGGTGCAGACATCATGGTGGTTTTATTCCTTGGCCATTGTCCTGTCTGCTGCAGGTAATGTTGTAGTTGAAACACAAGTCACTACTTTGGCCACCCACACAGCTTGGGCTCTGAATCAGACCCATACCGCCTGGAGTCGGTTCAGTGATGAAGTGGACCAAATAAGAAATGTGGTGCTGCAGATCCAGATGGCTTTAGACATCCTAACTATAGCTCAAGGAAAAACCTGTGTGATCCTCCACACACGATGCTGTGTATACATCCCAGACAATCAGAAAGATATCACCCAAGCCTTAGAAGGGCTGAACAAAGAGATACAGGCCATCCAACAACTAACCTGTGACCCCCTACAGGAGTGGTAGGCCAACCTCTCCTCAACATGGCTATGGGTCCTTGCTGTCCTTGGAGTAGGGGCCTGTGTCTTGGTGAAATGCTGTTGCTCCCTATATTGTTGCTGTGGGGTGTGTGTACAAGGGTTCACTCTGTTGTCATGGCTATCAACAAAACCCATGGCTAGATAAAGGAGGAACTCTGAAGGAGTGGAGTGTTGGGTGAGGGGACTGACAAACAAAATGCATGTAGTCAGGTTCCCTCCCTGCAAGCTGTGTGGTTCCCAGGCAGCCTTAGCTACAGCGTCCCAGGTGGCCTTAGCTATAGCATCCCAGGTGGCCTTAGCTACAGCCTCTCAGGTGACCTTAGATATAGCATCCTATGTAACCTTAGATACAGCATCCTATATAATCAATAGATTGTGATTGATTGTAGTACCTATCCTTAAGCCACTATTATGCACCTAGTTTTAAGAACAGCCCCGCCTGTGAGGCTGGGGTGAGCTGAAGCTGTGCCTGTGCCTTGCTGTGTCCTGCTATGCCTGAATAAAGCTATGTCGTATCTGCCCACACCTCCTCACATATTCTTCCAGCTTCCAGAACCATGTACCCAAGCTTCGGTACCCTAAACCTGCAGAACATTTAGCATCCTTGATATCACCATTTAGTTTTCTTTCTTTTTTATTGGCTGCTTCTTCTCAGTTTCAATTATTATATTTTTCTCCTCTACCTGACATTTGAATAATGGAGTATCCAGGGCTTGGTCCAGACCCCTCTTCTCTAGCTATTCTCTTCCCTGACAAATGACCTTAGTCAGTCTCATGACCTTAATACAATCTATATTTACATGACTTACAACTTTATTTTCATTGTTTTAATCTCTCAACTGAGATCTAACTTAAGTGTTTAACTGCCAACCAGACACAGTCTCCTGAATATCTAATAGGCATATAAAACTCAAAATGTTTAATATTTCTAGTCTCTATTTCCTTTTTTATCCATCTGAGTAAATATAACCAATATCTAACTCTTTGCTCAAACCCCAAATCTAAGAGTTGTCTTTGACTTCCCTCTTTCCTTGTCAACCACATCGGCAGTCTTTTAACACATCTCATTGAGTCTACTTTTTTAATTTCCAGGCATATCTTTTATTCATCCACTTAACCTTATCTCCCCTGCTATCACCCTAGTCCAATTAATAACCAGTTCTCTTAACCAACTTTTCTGTTTCTGCTCTTGCCTTCATATATCCATTTTCCACACAGCAGGCTGAGTGTGATCTTTTAAAAACACAGATCAGTTTGTCTTTCCTTTTTCTTTCTCTTCTCTTCCCAGACAATTAAGTCCTAAAGTTATTAGGTTGGGCAGAACAAAGCAGATATTACTGGTGGAGAGGAAGGGAGATGTTAGCAGCTCCGAGCAGGATATAAGAAAGTGTTTCCATGGATTCACAACCTTATGAGAGTGAGAAGTTCTCACACAGTGGGATGAAGACAGCATGGCCCAGTATAGGGAACAGAAAATAAATTAAAGAATATCATGAGAATATCTGTGGAACAATGGCAATGTCTGTGCCATCTTCAGCTACCACAGTGCTCGTTGAGATTATCACAGCATCTGTGCACATCAAATTATTCAGCATAATCTCTAAAAGCACCAAGACCTCCATGATAACATCTATGCCCACTAAAGTTTCCTCCACAGCCTCAGAGTCTATGTCAACAATGGGCTTTATCACAGTCTCTGAGATCACCTCGATCT
>PVKZ01007246.1:0-25316 GCA_004027375.1 Macroglossus sobrinus | reverse complement strand
AAGGAAGGAAGGAAGGAAGGAAGGAAGGAAGGAAGGAAGAATGGCAAGATGGAAGGATGGATAGATGGATGGATGGAAGGAAGGAAGGAAGGAAGGAAAAAGGAAGGAAGGAAGGATGGAAGGAAGGAAGGAAGAGGAGAAGGGAGAGTAGGTTGTTCTGTAGTTTAGAAAACTTAGTCTAAGTGCCAAGGACACTGCAAACATAGTAGATCACAAGAAGAGTTCCAAAAAGCCTTCTCTGCTCATATTCCCAAGTCTGAGATAGATGCCCCTCCTATGTGTCCCCACAGAATCTGGTACACGATTCCTTCCAGCACTGTTCACATTCAGCTGTGACTACCCATGCGTATGTTGGTCATCCTCACTGGACTGTCCCCTGAGAACAGGGGACTTACTGTATGCCTGTGTCTTATTTGCATCCCCAGCGCTTAGCACACAGGCCATACACAGCTCAATAACTGGCGAATGAATGAGTGAGTGAGTGACTGAAAGAGTGATGTAAATTAAGTTGGGGCTTCTTCTCAAAAGAAATGATATTGAAAAATAATATGTGAATATCCAAGATACTCAAAATTGATTTAGAGAATGATGCTGTGCTTCCATAATGTACTCTAGTTTGAGCATAATGCTGCCAGGAATTATGAGAAGAATGGCAAATATGGAATATTGGTCTGGTAAAGAACTCATAGGCGCTGAAGGTTTTGCACCCTTCCTCATGGTTATTGACAGCACCCCTATTAATCATCACCCCATCTCTTTATCTGCTTCACTTTAACACCTCAGTCACCATTTGCAGAGGCAGGAAGTAGGAGAAAGGAGCTGGCTGTGAGAAAGATTTCTGCTCTTTAGGGGAACTAACCAGCATGGTTTGCTGCCTATTGGTGGGATTCTTTGGATCCTGATGTATATGCAAGACTCCCCACCTTTTATTATGAGATAATTGATGAAGTCAGAAATTTTGGAGAGTCCTGGGAGATTTTTAATCCAGTGCCATCAGGCAAAGCTTACTACATCAATAAGATGGTTCCACAGGGGGATGGAGGAGTAATTGACATGCCACACCAGCTGGAATCCAGATGAAGATACATTTGGAAGCTTAATCACAATCATGTTCTACACTAAATATTCATTCTTCTGTCTCCCAGAGAGGACAGGAAATTAAGTTGTCAAGGGCAGGGGGATGAGGGTTTAGCTGAAAGAAGAAACCCACACCTCATTCTTAATCTCTAGATATGCAAGACTGTCTTAGATAGTGGAAGCAAAAGCCTCTTCTTTCCAGTTTTATTTCCTGAGAAATATGTGAGCTGTTTGTACGCAATTTATCAGCTTTACATTTACCAAAATGGACTCTTAAGAGAGCTCAGTCTCCTCACTGTAGGATAAATACAGATGAGCAATGCCATCTCAGTAGAAAAAATGCTTTATTGAGCCAATATAGAAAAGTATTAAAGTTGCATAAACATGCAGGAAGGAGCGGAGGAATTCCTAAACAGAGCTGACAGGCTGTGATTGCACACACCTTGATGTACTGTGCCCCGAAAGTTGAACTAAACCCTGGATGTCGTCAGTAAGAATTACGTTACATATTGTGGGTTTTCTTTCATTTCTTTTTTTATCTCCAAGTTAAACTCTTTACGGTCCCATCAAGGCATCTAAATTTTATTGCAAATTATGATGTGAAAAATGTATGTTGTTGCCATAAATTACGTGACAGTTTCCTTTCACATTCTGACCCAGCTGTGTGCATCAAACATTGGCTTTTATTAAAAACGACAGTGAAGTTCAGTGTCATATTATCATACGAGAAGGTTGCAATAGGCGGGATGTCATTGGCTGCAAGTAACAGAACAAACCCCTCCTGGATTAGTTTTAATAAGGGAATGTGGCATCTCCCGTGATAAGAGTCTCTAGGTGGGAGTACCCCCGATGCAGGACCTGCGGGCTCCTGCTCTGCTTCTCTGAGGTTCTCTTGGTGCCTTCTCTCACTGCCTTCCTCAGTGTGTTGACGCCATCCTCTGATTAGGTCTTACATGGCCGGAGAATGTCCCAGACTTTATATACTGATGCTTCAGTTTCCTGAGGGGAAAAAAAGGGTCTCTCTTCTCTGTGCCTTTCTCTTACTAAAGTCTAAGCCTCCTAGAAGCTCATCAGCAGACTTGCCTTCACTTGAACCCTGCTCAGGCCAGCCCACCAGTGATTATCTGTAGCCACCCTTGCGTGGGGGTGGAAGGAGGAATGCCCCCATTCTCTTAGTGCCCTCTGTGGTATGACCGAGACATAGCTACCATGACCTCACCAGCTTCACATGGTGCAGTAGAAAGAACACGGGCCGTGGAGTCAGTCCTGCGTTTGAACACCGTCTCTGCCACTAGGTAGCTGTGTGACCTTGGTGGCTCACTCATCCTCAGGGAGCTTCACTGGCCCTTGGGTAGAATGTGAGCTTGAGAACCAGTCCACAGAGAGCCTGTGAGGATGAAGGCGTGGAGCCCAGAGCATGGGGTAGGCGCTGCTCCATCCTAATACCATTCCCACGTGGGCCTTTTCGTCAGGTGAACCTTGACGCCAACTTGCTAACTTTCTCCTAGGTACAGGTCTCATTTGTAACTCCCTCTTCTAATTACATGTATGGCATAAAGTATGATTTAATTGAATATGTGTGCATATAGCTATCTTTGACATGAATGTATCACGTGTGTGTACAGAGATAACATATGCGTATATGTTAAATATACATATACTTATATATGCAACCAGCAGTTATATATGGAGGAGATATCCTATGTTCCACGTTGCTCCAGGCATGCCAGTGTTCTGGTTTAGTGTTGCTCGAAGTGTGGTCCACAAATTGGTGCCAGTTGACAAACCGTGTGTTACTGGTCTGGGACGGGAATGGAAATTGAAAGTAAGCCTGTAGATACAAGGATTTAACATCACTCAGACATCCATGCCCGTGTTCAGTTTTCTAAGACCTCATTTTTATCATGTTCTACAACGGTATCGGTGCAAGACAGCTTGCAAATTAAAAGGAGAAACACAGTGGCCCTTCACAGAATCCGTGGAGAAGTTTGCTAAGACAGGCGCACAGTGGAGCGGCTCCTTGCCTTCCAGGTGCTAAGGTTTATTTTAAGTGAAAAGAGACGATTACACAAAGTTGCGAAACACCAGCACCAACACGATGGTGAAATATAATGTCATAAGGCAGTCGTAAATGACCCAGCGCCACATCAGCGGTTGCGAGAACACTTGCCACGGATGTCCGCAGGACGACAAGTTCACCGTGTGGCAGTCGTCGGAAAAGTCTTCCCTGAGCAGGTGGATTGGCTTTGATTCCGCCCGCATCCCGGGCCGCCTGTCGGGGTCTGCTCTGTTCCTTTTCAATCAGTGGCTTGACGGGTTAATCTCCTAGTGAGCGAGGGCCTGCGAATGAAGCTGGATGGAGTTAGATGTCAGACTGCAACAGGCATGCACTAAATATCCCACCCCATTATCCCTGACGGGGCTTTGATGTTAGCACAAAACACGTCAGATTACACGGGACGTCATGTCATGTGTCAAATCAGGGTTGGGGCCCCATCCTGACACTTTAATTAGTATGGGCAGAGGGAAAGAGTGTATTATTTTTCTATTTCAGGGCAAAGACCCTAACACCCACTGAGAACTGTTTGGTTATGCCCAAGCCTGCATGTGGGCTTCTCTCCTTGTGAAAACACAGCCCGCACCCCCTAGGATGATGGCCGTAATGTCAGCTAATGAAAAGAGCCGTGGGCTGGCAGGTATCAGTCTCACTAGATTCTAGCCCCTGGGAACAACCCGTGAGAGTTAACCATGTCTCCCCAAGTGTCCTCATCTTCAGCAACATGAATGCTCATTAATTATCGACTTTGCAGGTTTCTCAGCCTTAAAAGGGGGCTACTAATGCTTTTATGTACCTCACAGACGTATTAGTTGTTGAAACAAGGTAATGCCTATGACAGTGCTTCAGATGCCATGAATGATGCTAAATGGATAAGCAGGGTAGAGAGGGTGGGAGGGTTGGAAAAGAAGCCCTTAGAGACCTTTGCTTTTAAGGACTCTTGGTCAGTTCGCAGCATCTCCCCCACAGCTGGAAACACCTAAAAACATCTTGCTTTGCTTGCGCCACAGCAAGCAGGTGTGGGGGTCAAGAGTTCAGGAATATATTTCACCCAGGAAAGTGTCCGGGCATGACCATAGATAGCCCTTTGCCTTGAGTAATGAGAAACCTGCACTTTGCTCTCTGCTCCCAGAAGAAGGTCCTCCAACTTAATACTGAGTGAAATCCCTGAACGTCAATAAGCCACATTCATGTTGACATCTAGACTCCTGCGTAATTAAGACCTCGGGTCTGGCGCTTGGTTTATCAGTGTGTGTCGATTCTCATTTACATGACTTTGGTTTTTCCCACATCTTTGCACAGATGCCACCAAAAAACAAAAACAAAAACAAACAAACAAACAAAAAAAGAACCCAAAAAACACTATTAACAATGAACGAGCTAGGGATAGATTTACAAAGCCCATCGTGTCTCTAATCTTTGCTTAACAGTTCCCTTAAAAAGAACATGCCCTGTTCGGAAACGAAAAGCAATGTGTTTAAATGCTCTTTACGGAGAGAGAAGGGAAATAGATTTTCCGCTGCTTTATTTTGAGCTGGAAAAACATCTGATTTCATGCCCCTCACTGAGCTTAACTGAGTAACTAGAGGGTAGTGTCTCATCTAGTTAGAGAGGCTCTTTCCACCTCCCAATAGCTACAAGGCAGAGGGTTTATTTTTTGCAACTCAAATGAGAAAAACCATGTCCAAGAGAAGTTAGAGGACTTTCGCAAGACCACACATGTAGTTGGTTATGTGATCTGGAAATCATGCATCCCGTAGAAGTCTTCATTTTCACATCGGTAAAACATGCCCATCTATAAAATTAGGGATGGTGAAAGAAGCCTAATAAAAAGGCACAGAGAAAGGAGCTCCCGGAGGTTATATAACAGAATTCTAGGCTCTAACATATCTGTTTTGAGTAGGAAGCCTAAGAAAGGATAGGAACTTGATTGCTTTCAAGGAACTTCCCATTCCAGCTCTGCTACTTTCTACTGTGTGACCTTAGACAGGTTACTACCCCTCTCTGGGCCTCAGAAGCCTCATCTTAGAAGTAAATCATTATAGTGCTTCCTTTACAGTATTGCTGTGAAGATTAAATGAAATAATTCTTATAAAGTACTTAGAAGACTAACAGACATAGTTAACCCTCAATGAATGTTGTCTATTATTAGTAATAATACAAATGTAATTACTGTTCTTTTTCCAGATGGCTGTTCCATTCTAAAGGAGGTAAAAACAGGGATTGACTCCACTACTGCCAGATTTTCCCCTGTGGTCTGTCCTCAGTGTGTGTCCAGTCCCAGGAGGTATGGACAGTCCTGGAAGGCATCTAAGAATCTAGGTCGGTGGTTCTCAACCTGAGTTCATGTAAGAATCACTCTGGGAACTTGAGACAATCCTGGTGCTTGGTTCTCATTCCCAGAGAGTTTGGTTGAATGGATCTGGAGTCTGGCTTGGCATGAAGAGTTTTAAAACCTCTCCAGGTGATTCTCATGTTAAGAACCACTGGGCTAGTGGAAGGCCTTAATCATTTTGATTTTGAAAAAAATACCTGAGACATAAATGGTATAAGCTATTGTTTCCCAAGCATAGTCTTTACTGCTAGTGTTATGTGAGAGCCTGTTAGATACTCTAGATTATGTTTATGTTAATAGATCTACAAATATCTTAATGTAAATTAGGAAAAAATATAACTAGCACATCAATCCTGTGATTTCACAGGTAATATTTTTTAGGTTGAAATTTCTGTTTAAAAAAGTAGAGGGTAATGTATATAAATTCAACTTAATAAGGTATCAAGTTGAAATTTACACATTTATGGTAAAAAATATAACTTTGGTACAAAGTTTTTTTTTTTTTCCCAAACCTTTGACTAAGGTTTGGGAAATGTAACTTGAAACATATAATTCTGAGCAAGTGTGATCACTCTGACGAATAAAATTATTTATTTAGTCATTGTACAATTTTCAACATTTGAAGAAAAACAAAGATTTATGAAATCTTGTGAAAGTTCAATCCAAGAACGCAAAATTCTTGGTTTCTAGTAAACTTATTTTGGGGCTACTGTCAGAGATAAAGATGTTATTGCATATTTACCCCGAACTGTAATTATAAACTACTTTGTATATGTTGACATAGTTAACGATAATGACATCCTGCGTTTTCATAACGCTTCACCGTTTGCAAAGCACTTGCACTTACATCATTTAATTGGGCTTCCTAACAACTGGGGCTGGATTATCAGCCCTTGTCACAAATGGGGAAAATGAGGCCCAGAGGGGTTAGTTAAGTGGCCTGTCCCACATTACACAGCTGGGACGTGCCGGTACGGGTCTGGAACCCCATCACCCACTTCCGAGGTGGATCTCGTTTATTACGGCTCTTGCTCTTCCCAGTCATGTCCATGCCGCCTGCTCTCTCTCCCACATAGATGATAAGCTCCCTCAAGGGCACCCCTCACTGCGTGACTGTGGATTTCCTTTCTCATACCTTGCTCCGCGCTCAGGAGCATTTAGCGTGACTTCCAGTACGGGAAAGTAATCGGGCTGGTGAGGCTGCATTCAAGGAAAACCCCCCTAGTAACTTCCCTACAGGTCTCTTCACTCATACTCCTGACCGGCCTCAGTTTTTGCTCTGGACAGTAGCCAAAATCATCTTGCAGACAGGTCGGTCCATCAGGGCACACCTTTCTTAGATCCCTGCAATGGCTGCCCCTTTGGCTTGGCATGAATGGTTAGCCCTGCCCCCTCTCCCACCCCGCCTTCCATCTCCTGGTGCTCTGGTCTTGCACACCTGGCACCAGCAGCCTCCGCTCCTCACAGTTCCTCAGACGGGCCATCTGCTTGTCGTGTCACGTCTAGACTACACTGTTCCATGTAACAGGACTGCCTTCCCTCTCTGCTCTGCCGAGAAAACACAGCTTCAGCACTGCCTCTGTGGAGTGGAATTCCCTGACCTCCCGATCGGATGGGATCCACCCCCCACCCCCATCGTTACTCTTTCACGCAGCGTGCCTATCTTGCCTTCATAGCTCTTGCTGTGGTTTGGAATTATTTATTTGCTGTGAAGCCACATGCGGACAGAGGTGGAATCACCTCCATGTTGGCTTTCCACTATTTTAGTCCCAGACCTGAGCACAGAACTGAGTACGTAGAAATCGCTCAACAAATACTTGTTGAATTAATGAACAGAGCATGAAAAGGCTGAGGGGCCGCTTACCCTCCCTGAGGACGGGAGACAGTTTTCACGGTCCATGCTCAGAGCAGTCCAGGTGAGAGTGCTTTCGAGAACCTCAAGGCTGCTCATAGCCACCCGCACCCATATCATCCTGCAGCTGCCCTCTGCACCGGACCAGCCTATGCTATGCCGCGTACACGGGGCAGGACATGAGAACCTGCCAGCGGCTTCCAAGCTGCCGCTTAAGGGAGAGAACATTCTAGTTAAAGCCTGGGTAGAATGCCCAGAGCCCTGCCATCCTGCCTTTCCATGGCTCCCCTAGAACTTCCTGAGGCAGCCTATAAGAACCCCGGGGGCTCTCAGAAACACAAATTTAAAACCACATATCTAATAGATAAATACAGCACCAGAAATGAAAAATCTGAAATCTATTCCCAATGATACTACTTTCTACTTTTGAGCCAAAAAGTTGCTTTTATTGGCCAGGTTTCAGTGTCCTTACCATGAAAATGGGTGTAATATTGCTTCCAGTACTTAGCTTATTGGATTGTTTTATAGACAAAATAAGATAAAATGAAAATATTTTGTATAGATAGGAACATTTTATGTTATTATTTGAGCCCGAGTTACACAGATATAATTTCTTCTCCTTAAGGGCTTTTACATGAAGGAAGATGCACTGATTTTCGCAGATACAAAGTCATTCTTAAGACAAACATAAAGAACAAAAACTGCATTCTTCATTAGCGTTATGGACTTAGGTGGGTGGTCAGGAAGAGGCAGGCTTCTACAGCAGGGGGATCTTCTCCTGCGGATCAGGAGACCTGAGTTTGAACCCACCTTGTCATCTAGTTACGAGCTGTGCGAGTTTGGTAGGTCATGTAACCTCTGGATGCATCAGCGGCCCCATCTGCAAATTGCAGGGGGGTGGAGTGGGTGAGGAAGTGGAGAATGGTAAGGACATTATGGTAGTTCGGAGGGTCAGATGAAACAGCAACTAAAAAAGGCCTTCGGAAATAGCAAAGTGCCTTAGCAATGGATGGCATTAATATCATCCAAGCACTTGCATTACTTAGCCAAAGGGCAGTCAAGTTGTCAGGGAAGGCTGCCCAAAACAGCAAGGAAGTTATCAAAAATGACTTGAATAATGGCAGGGAGAGGGCAGGTCTAGCAAAGAATGCATGCTTCAGGCGAGGGTGCGGCTTGAGAGAGGGCTTATTTATGAGGGGCTGGTAGGACCCAGTCAAGACCGTGGGTTGTCCCACCCTTCCCAGGAGCTGGAGTGGCTCCTAAAAGCTCTGGATTACAAGGTAGAGGGCAGCATTCAGGTGGGCAGAATGCATTAAAAGGATCCCAAGTACACTCAAGGATGTTAGTTTTTGATTAGAAGATGAGGATTAACTGGATTAATGAAGCTTCATGGATGGAGAATGTGCAGATGCTAATTGCCCCTAAATTACAGTGGATTCCATTGGAATTGTGTATTCTCCTTCCCAAGCCCAACCACCGCCCTCCCGCCTCACACAATGCTAAATGAACTTGTCATTTCAACTGAGATGAAAGGCCTGAACTTTCTTTTCCACTTCTCTCCAAGATCCCTTGTTTGCAAAATACAAGAGGACCTAGGTTACTAATCTAGTTCCAGTTTATATCATCATACCAAAGAATACAAATGTATTCCAGGGATTCAGATTTCTGGAAGGCTTTCACATGTCATCTTTTCTTGCTAGGTTTTTCTACTACACCAATGACCAACCAAAGTTAGTGGCTCTCGAAGTTGAGCGTACTTCAGAATCACCTGGACACCTTGTCAAAGCACGTTCCTGGGCCCCACCCCAGCGTCTCTGATTCTGTAGGTCTGAGGAGGTCCCCCAAACTTCCATTTCTAACCAATTTTTTTAGTAACGCTGATGGTGGTCCCAAGACACACTTTGAGAACCACTGAACTGGAGAATATCTGAGTGTTTTAAAGAACCTGGGCAAAGAAAAGAGAATGCAAACCTCAGAGTCCTAGAGTTGCATCTCCTTGGGAGAGGAGGGAGTCACTCTGAACTTGAAAAATAATTTATTTTCTAAATTAAATATGCATATATCCTCCTGGGTTTTACAAGCTTGTGGTTTATGGGATAAATGTGTTTTTGCTATGGCGTGAGAAATGCAAAGTAGTTTGGAATTGGGGTGGGTTCTTCCTTGTGGCCCGCACAGTTTCTCTTTCATCCAGTTTGCATACCCTCCTATTTTGTTCATTCTTATTATTGAGTAATTTTTTGACAACTTCACAAACATGACACCTCCAGACCTCTGAACATTCCCTCTGCCGTGATGCCACCAATATGCGTCCATCCCTGTATCACATGTATATACAGAACTCTTCTGCGCAAGGCTAGGAAAGGCTAGGGCAACTTTTGCTAATGTTTCCAGAACTTCGCAAAGCACTAGACAGTGAGTCAACAATGTGGAAAAAGCATTTTAAACCTCTGGGCGTGATTTTGCCCATCAATGAAAGGAGAAAGTTAGTCTAGCTAGATGAGTGGTTCTTCCCCTGAAGGGAAATGAAAATGAAATGCATGGACCCCTTCCCAAGAAAGTGCACATGTGCACATAAATCGCAAAATGTTGCTTATACTTTTCAGGCTGCATAAATAATATGATAATAAGCAATAGTAATAGCTGACACTTATCAAGTGGCTACTATATTCCATGCGCTGTGCAAAGCACTTGACGTGTATTTTCATATTTAATACTTGAAATAACCCCATGAAGTCATCATGCCCAGTTTCAGGATGAGACGATCATGGCAGAGACGGGAAGGTAGTCATCTCAGGTCACCTGGTAGTAAGCAGTGGAAGGGGGATTTGAGGCAGTCCTCACTGTCCTGAAGCTGCTACATGGTCTCCTGGGTATGTGTGACCCTGATTTAGAGTGGCCCTTGTTCAAGGTGGTAGTTGAAATTCCTTGAGTTCCGAAGTCAGGATTCAAAGTATAAGCAACTAGTCCTACAAACCAAACGTTGGGGAAATGACCCATGGTGTTCTCAAGGTGTTTATGCATCAAAACTTAGAATCAAAAGAAATTAGGGGCTCAGACTCAGAAAAGCCAGGCACTTCTGTCCTTTGTGTCCGTCTTAAAAGTGAGTACTTTCTAATCACAGTTTCTAACCAGAGGCAGCCTCCTTTCAAGGCGCGGGGAAGTACCATCTCTGCTCGGGCAGGTCAGTAACGTGACGAGATAAAGGGCAGTTTCTTAATGAAAACCACTCTGCCTCCTGCCAGCAAAGGAGTTTTCTTAGTGCATTTCAAGTCCTCTAACACCTCTTCCCAGATCAATGGCTTTTCATAAATGCACCAGGAGATCTTTGAACCGCTAATGCTTCAGGGGCTGTTTAGGTTTGGAGTCAAACTGTTTAATATAACTCTCCTCCAAGTCTGGCTCTATTGAAAGGTCTCAGGAAACAAGGCGGGGGGATGTATAAAAAGCAGAACCGCCATTGCCAAGTGACGTCCCCCGCCTCGGCCTCCTGTTTATACAAGCAAATTGGACCAGGCTGATTGCTTTCAGGAGGGGAAAGGAGGAATGAAATGACATGTGGGTCATGGTGGAGAGCTGAGTGAAAAGGAATCAGATTAAAGGTGCCTTTTGATTGGAGTGGAGCAAGTCATTTGCTTACGGAGGTGGGGGGAGGGGCGGCTCATTGACTGGCTTCATCAACAGATTAAGTCACCAACAGATTAAGCACTACAGTCAAAACTGCATTGTGCCACGAACGTGTGAGCCAGACTTCCCGTGTTCCTAGGAAAATGAGTGCCATTTAATCTAAAACTTGTTTAAACACTGAAGCGAAAAGAAGGGTCTTTTGCAGAAGGTAGATGACAGCGATCATCCCGGAGACTCTGTGCCAAAGGGCGTCGCGTCTTCCTTCTGTCTAAAGCTGCTCCCACACCTGCTTGCACAGAGCCCTCCGTGGGAATGATAATGAAGTCATAAAAAATAGTTGGCATTTTCCTAATGTCCCCGCTTCAGGCACTGTGCTAAACCTCACAGCAGTCCTCTGAGGGGGATCCTAACGCCACATCCCGATGGGGAAACCAGACCCTAGGGCCGACGAACAACTTGACCAATGTCACATCCACCTGGGATGGGATCCTCAGTGATCTCTTCCTCGTAAGCATGAGACCGTGTCTGTCGCCCCGTGTGAGTCAACTAACGTGTCGCCTATTGAACACTAAAAAGCTGTGATGAGTTAGTGATTATTTCACATATCCCCTCATTTAGACTTCAGGCCCCTCGAGGGGCCATGTGATCCTTTCATTTTATCTCCCACCACAGTGCCTGGTCCAGTAGAGACCTCATCCCTATTTCTTTGTGCTTAAAAAGTTGATCTAAAGTAGCTTCAGGGTTTTGTGAAGTTTTTTTTTTTTTATGACTATGATATTAATATAAACTCACCGCATAAAATATTGCTTTAGGCTCCAAAATTATATAGAAATAAAAAGAAGAAACCATCAGAGGTTACAGTCATTAACATTTTGGTGGATTGCCTTCTACTCTTTTTCATACGTACGTATACACATAAAGATAGACTTTAAATAGGATTATACTATGTATGTTGTGCTGTAGCCTGTGTTTTTGCTAACATCTCGTGGGCATCTTTCAAGGTCAGTAACCATAGATCTTCAGTGGTTTGCATGTCCCTTGCATGGTTGTGTCAGAATTCATTAATGCACCATCGATGGAGCTGGGTGGTCCCTGGCATTTGTCTGTCTCTACGATGATGTAACAAGCATACCTGCACTTATACGCCCATGCTCTTGTCCTTCAGCCCGTTCTTGGCCCCGCTTCTTGAAAACCTCACTCTCACAGCAGTTGCTTGGACTCCTAGAAATGGCAAAGATAGACTGTTTCAGGATGCCTCAGAGATTTATTCATTTCCGTTTTTAATATAAAACTTAGACTGTTTCTCTTAGAGCAGAAGGGAATCACACGTGTCCATTCCTGATTCAGCCCCCTGGGACAGTCTAGCGTCCTCTCCTGTGAGCACTGTCTTCCTGGGGTCACCTCAGCCTGGGGCTCAGAGCCACTTCTATAAATGCCCTGTGAATGGAATCGTGTGGACAGCCAATAAACCTGGGGTCAAAGGTTAATGAATGCCAGCAGGAGCATGGGGAGAGAAGGCAAGCTGGGGATTTGGGCCTTTGGGGAATGAGCCACTTCTGAGTTCATGGGCCCCAGTGCATCCTGGGGAATCACAGGTGGCTATAGCTCTGCAAGGACAAAGCCAGGTCAGAAGGTGGAGCTGGGGGAGAGCTGGGAGTGGTAGTGAGAGTTAATACAAAGTGCAGGCCCCAGGAATCCTATTTATTATTGTTCATCAGCCAAATGAAGGCAATTTTTAGATTATATTTTTTTTGATGAGCTGTCACCATGGTGATGGAATTGGAAATTCTTTTTTGACAACATTGCTGTTAAACCATTTGTTGAATTATTTGCATACCACGACTCTAGGAGGCCCCTAGAGCTGCATGCTTCCCTCTCTATGAAAAAGAGTTGGTGTCAGCCATCACTTGGATTCTTTACCTCAGTGAAGGCCAGGTTTCCTATGTGCCTGGTCCCTGCCAGGTCTGGAAAGCAGCTCCTGGGTGTCCCACAGTCCAGGCCACAAAAGGAAGCTCATGAGAGAACAAGGCCAATGAAAGGAAAAAGATCAGAGAGTTTACCATCCGTTTCAGGGGAATGGCTGTGAGTCTCTCTACTTCTCTGGACCCGCCTGCCTTTGTCCCTTGCACATCACCTCTGCAGAATCCACCACTGCACTGAGGTGTTGGAGGAAGCACGCAATAAGTCTGACCTTCCAGAATGAGCTGGGAGCTCAGGAGTCCAAGTGACCGCTTCCACTACTGGCTGGAGCAGTTTCTGAATTCACCCCTTTCCTTCCTCGAGTGATAGTGTCTTTAAGATTCCATATGGATTCAAGAGGTTTTTTCAAAATCCTCTCAACTCTCTGACTGGTCCCAGAACCATATCCAGAGAAGTTCCTTCTCAGCATCCTTCTCTGTCTGTGGCCCATCAGCAGAGAGGGGTTGCGTTCTGAAACTGCCCACGCTCTGACTCGCACGTCCGTTCAGACCCGTTCTCTGAAAAAGCACGGGCCCCAGTAATGAAGAACAGTGTCCTGATGAGAAGTAATCTTCTCACTGGGTGAGATTTGGCGGTATCCAGAGACTTCAGAGTCCCCGTTGCTCTCCAATCCCGTGGCCCTGCGAGGTTTCCATATGCCTAGGTAGGAACTGCTTGAAGTTGATCCTGTGTCTTTGTCTTTTCCTTGTTTTGTCTCTTTTTCCCCCATTACTCTGCTCCTCTTCTTTAAAGACAAGCAGGAGGGTGATTTATTTTGGGCTGTTATCAGTTTGCTTCTGGGGGACGTGGTGCGTGTGACAGCTTGGGCGAGGCACGGAGCCCAGGCTGTTTGTGTCACACTCCGTTCCCACCGACAAACACTGCTGCTCGGCTCCCTGTCCAAATCTGATAACACGTATGTTCCCCCCTTTCTATGCTGTTGCTCTGGAAACTGAAGCAGCAGCACGATCTGGAGCAGGATCATGGCCGAGTTGACATGAAGCATCTCACAGACCTTCTGGCGACTTCCAGCAGGAAAAGTGTGCCTGCTCCCACTGCCCAGTGAGAAGATCTTGACCAATAGCTTTCTCTCCCCAGTGGGAAAGTTTGCCAGTTGAAGTTAGAGAACGTGTGTCTGCTCACAGCTCACATCTGGGCTGTGTAGTTGATTAGAAGAGGACTCAGAGTCAGCTGAATCCCAGCCCTGCTGCTTACTAGATAAGGCACACAGAGAGTGGTCAGTGAATACGAGCTCTCGCCATGTCCCCTTCAAACACCCTGCACTTCCTTTCGGGGCGAACCCTACGTCCTGGAGTCTCCCTGGGCACTAAACTCAAGTGCTACGCACACATGCACCGCCTTGCTCTCGGAGTTAAGATCCTGGCTCAGAGGCTTAGCAGCTGGGTGACCTGCCATGTTCCTCACCTTTCTGATCCTCTCCAAGCATTATTCATAAAAAGGAAAATAATCACACTTACCTCGAAGCAGGTTTTCGAGGGTAAAAGGACAAAACAAAAACAAACAAACAAAAAAACCAGCATACATGAGGTCAATAGCTCAGGACACAATGATTTGCTGGCTCAATCAAATTCCTCAATTTCAGGATATAAATGTTTCTCCTGGGTAGAGAAACGCATTCTTCCTCTTTTCCTGGATTCAGTCCTCATCCCTTTCTGAAGATGCACCTGCCATCATAATACCTCCTTCCTTTTAATAATATTTTTTCCAGCTCGAGAAATCTTTGGAGGAGGGAGGTTACTAATGCCAACTAATCAGGAATCCCTCGAGTACTCAGTGCTGTCCACGGGACTTTCTGTGACAGTGGAAATGTCCATAATGATTGTCACAGCTACTATTACTGGTGTGACCAGTGAACAGAATATCTCATTTTAATTGACTTAAATACAAATAGCTACCTATGGCTAGTGGCTACCATACTAGACAGCAGAGGTCTAGATTTTTTTGAACTTAAAAGCCAAGAATTAATATCTGTTCTCAGTGTTCTACTGGGACAATTCATCCCTAAGGCAAAGGTGAACTGTATCCTGTCTTCTTTCTGCTTGGGTACAGGAAATTGTACACGTATTGGAGGGTATAGCGTGTAACATCAGTTATTACTTCAAAATCATAAATAAAAGGTTGTGTCGTGCTGGTCGAGGCAGTGGACAACCCAAGATCTGCCCCTCGCCCATCCCTTAAACAACGCTGAAGACATTGCTGCGCCTCTGAGGGATCGCAGGGGCCCTTGGGACTTGCTTTGTGAATCACTGCGCTAGCTATACCTAAAATCCAGTCCGGTTCTGACATTCGAAGATGTAGACTTGTATAGAGGAGGAAGTCATGGCTTCAAAGGGGTGGTAACTTGCCTGAAGCTGCTCAGCTAATTTTTGCAAGAAACATCTGAGAACCAGGTCTGTCACTCCTTATTCGGAATTCTTTCCCTCATACCTTATAGCTTTCTTTTCAGGATTCTAACTTTGACGCTAGACTGTACACATCCCTTCTGGACATAATTATTTCCTGGAGAAAGGGGTGTGTCTCTTCCTCTACCACTGGAGGTGGTGGGCATCCACCAGTCATCGATGGGGAGAACCACCTCCTTGTGCTGCTGTCGTAGAATGAGTAGAGAGACCTTGGGCAAAAATCCTTCCCACAACCACTAGCCTCTCTGATTCTCCTCCATCCTCTTTTTCCCTTGTACACAAGTAGCAGTCCCTATACTTCCTGTCCATTCTTTTGGAGATGGTAAGGGTGTTCTGAATAAGGAAAGGACCCACTCCTTAATTCTAACTTCCAGTCTACATAGGCTCTGTTTTTAAGTTAAATTAATTTGGGCTGCTGTAACAAATGAATTGAGTGCAATGTATAATGACTCAAACGGATTGAAATTTATTTCTCTCTCATATAAAGTCTCAAATGGCTTTTCCTGATGGGCGAGTGGCTTGCCTCCAAGAAATGACTAAGAGACTCAAGCTCCTTCATGAGGTGCTGCTACTTACAGCAGGAGGCTGCCCAGGGTCAAGGCTAGGCTTGTCTGCAGCATGGAGGATTAATTCAGGGAGATTTAATAGGCCAGGCTAGGCTCATATTGTTCTCTTTCACATTATCTTGGACAAAACCCAGTCACATGACCATCCTTAACTACAAGGGAGGCTGGGAAATGTAGTCTAGATATGTACCCAAGAGGACAAGGAAATGAGTTTGTTGAACAGCTAACCATCTTCTGCCACCCTTCTAAATCAGCATTGGGCTAACTTTCTCTACAAAAGGCCAGAGAGTAAATATTTCAGGCTTTTCAGGCCATACTGTTTGTTGTAAATATCTGTGTCATAGTAGTATAAAAGTAGCCATAGACAACATGGCATGACCATGTTCCAATAAAACTTTATTACAAAAACAGGCAGTGGCCCAAATTTGGCCCAAGGACTCTAGTTTGTCAATTTCTGTTCTAGACAAGGAAAAACACTTGTTCCCAAGTAAAATACAGAACAGACACATTTTAAACTATTTGCAAAGAACTGAAAAAAAAATGTATGTGTATTTTCTCTGGCTACTAGAGGCAGCTAAAGAAAATGAATTAAAATGACTCAGGAATTTAATCAATCCTTTATAAAAGAGAAATGTTTCTGACTGTACTTCGAAGGAAAGGAGTGATCGTTGCAAAGAGAAATTTTATTACGAATCTAGATTTCAAGATTCCACTCTCAGTATCTTTGGGGTGGAGCCCAGGAATCTGCCTTTTCAACATACTCCCCAGCTAGTTTTAAGCAAAATGGTAAAGGTGGTGGGTGATTATAATTTGCTGAATACTGCTAAACCATTTGTTTTTCCTGCTCTCGTGGATGGAGCAACCAGTCACAAGCCTTTGGAGTACGTAGGACATGACTTGCAGGGTATGTGCAGACCTGCTGGTCCAGGTGAGCGTAGCTTTCCATTTTCCTCCGTGGAAGCATCAGATTGCAAGGAGTGAGAGTGATCTTATAGATCTTTCTAGTTTATTATTTTAAGCGAATCAACTTGGGGCTGATAATTAACGAATTGTATATGGCGCAACCTACAATTGGTTGTGAAGCAAGTAGGAAGATGTCCACAGGCTGTGGTTCCGTCACTTACTTTCCTCCTCTGGAAAGCGTCGACCCCCAGATCTGAGAAGGGACAGCGTTTGCACTGGTGAGAGAGATTCACGGTCTTGGAGACCGAGTTGACACAGCCGGATGACCTGATTTCTCACTTCGTGTCACTTTCCCTCCCCTCCCTTTGAAGTTCTCCCTTTGAAGGCAGTGAAACAGTTAGTCCTGGCCACCCACTTCCCCTCCCGTCACCCAGCAGCCCAGAGCGGGAAGACGCAAATTGGCCCGGGAAAATCCGGAGTGACTAGGTGTCAAAGCCAGGTGCTAATGGGCACACCAATGGAGAGAGGCAAAAATGGGTTCTGAGTGACCTTGAGAAAGTCACCACAGGATGCCCAGGCTCAAAGGGAGTCCCATATGCCGGCCGATGTATTCCTGTTCCAAAGACGTAGTAGAAATACAAGGAAAAAGAAACCTGCCCTGGAGCCCCATCCTTTCCCGAGAATTAGCCAGTCACCTACCATCAGAATCGCTGGGGATGTTTTCAGTTCCCTCAGCTAGAAGCCCGCAGAGCAGTGAAGAGCGAAGAGCAAATCAATAAGTGTGTTTCCACAGTTCGCCACCCAACCCAGAGATAAGAGGGGGAAAGAAGATAAATTGCTCTGAGATTTCTTTTTCGGGTAGAGCATGATAGCTGAGTGTTCAGATCTGATTTCTGAGCAGGGGAATTTGCCCTTAACTGAAATTTCTCCTGACCCTCCTCCAGGAAGCCTGACAAGCCCCCTCACCTGTCAGAGAACAGGTGTGCCAAAGCCAAACTCTCTTCTTCAGCTCAGCAGCTGGGCAGTGCCCTGGGCTCAAGATGGTGCTCTAGCCTCTGAGCAACCCATCTTCCTGGAAAGGCAGCTTTTGTTTTTAATGTAGTGCCCTTGCCAGCAGCCCTATGATGAGTTTGGTAAAATGTATACAATCAGAGAATGCAAGGAAAAAGTCACCTTGCGTTGGTTCATGGCCCTAATGAAGACAGGGGACTATCCAACAACTTCAGTGTACACATGAGTCACCTTGGGAGGTTGTTAAAATCATAGTTACAGGGCACCCCTCATCCCAGAGGTTCTGACTCAGAAGTCTGGGGTGGGGCCTGAGAACTTGCATTTGCGTAAGCTTTCCAGGTGATTCTAATATAGATGGTATAAATGATGCAGGTAATGCTGGGACAGGTAGCATAAACAGGATGCATACAGGATCCTAAGGGGTGGGAGGAGAGTTTTGTTTTGTGTTGCAATTGTGTTTTGAAGGTTTCTGGGTAGAACTGTAACTTCATTCAGTGGTGAAATCTAGCAGTCTAATCAGTTTGCATTCAAAAATGATTCCTTTTGTCCAACTGGAATTTTCCTCCCATCTAAGCCCATTTTTCTTTCTTTGATCCTATGTGGCTCCAAATTATTTCTGACTCTTCCTCATGAAAGCAAATAAAGCAAATAAAACTTTGAGGCTGCTTGAAGACACTAAGCCATTCGATAGGCTCTTTCTCCTTCTTCTTTTTTTTAATAGACAGAATTCCTTTAGTACTTGTTCATAGGACTGGCTATCCTTGCCATTTTGATCCCCCTTTCTAGAGTTACCGCTGCAGCACACACCTTTGAGGTCATCCATTTCTGCAGGGGACTTGGCCCCTCTGCTCTGCAAAAGCTCAGGGGCAGCATTCCACTGGCTCTGAGGAGCTGGCTGCAGATGGCAGGAGTTTGGCCTACCCTTCCCAGCCCTGCTACAAGCAAGGGCTGGCATAAGTGTCATGAATGTTCCCCAAGCTGCCAAAGTGGCCGCTCTCCTTTCTGTAAAAGCTTCCTTTGCAGAAAGCCTCGGGGGTTCCCCGGATGCGCCGTTCTGCCCCATCCCTTGGCATTACTCTTCTTGGCTTATTCCTCTATGCTTCTGTGTTAGAGTCCCCAGTGCCTGATGTCAGCTGGGTCATTAAGGAAGGTGCAGAGGACAATGTCCCAGAAGATTCCAGAATGCAGACTGGGTGAAGAAGTCAAATTTTTGGCATCACAGATGATACATGAAACAGCCTGATCTGCCTACCTCAAAGTAGAAACTCTAATTAAAGCCCGAAGGCATATGCCACAAATTTGCCTGACGTTTCCAGGGCAAAATCATATGAACCGCAGATCCATAATGACTTTTACCGGTAGGACACGTCACACAGAAGCTGCCCAGCCTACCTGAACATTTAAAGCGGGTAACATCAAGCGAACTTAAGTTCCATAGTGAACTCTGCTATCACAAGGGATAGTAGAGAACGCTGGACGACAGGTAGACCTAGGTTCAAACCCCGTACTGGCTGTGTGACCTCAGGCAGGTCACTTACCACTCTTACGGTGTTAGTAGCCATATCTGGGAAAATGATGCTACGACTATAAATAACGTTTTTGGAGCATTAACTATGTTTCTACCATTGCATTAAGTGCTTTCTGTAGTTTTGCAATTGAAAAGTCATGCCACCCTTTTGAAGTATATGCTGTTATTTGTCTCATTTCACGGATGAAAAAACTGAGGTACAGGAAAGGGCAGAATCTGCGTGTCTATTAATATGCTCTTAACACGGCGCTAACATTTCAGTGCAGGATTGAATGAAATGTAAGGAGCCCAGCATAGTTCAGAGCACACGGTGCTCAGTAAACGATAATTATGCGTATTATGTGTTTAATGGATGGGCCCGTCCCAAATGGAGTGATTTCTCAATCTACAGAAAGAGACGCACTCAGTGAAAAATTATATTAATTATGTTTCACTAAACTTGCACGTTATGTGGCCTCTCCCAGGGAGAATTTCTGGATCCACAAAATGCGCTCCTCCCAGAATCGGCACGATGCCTTCGTTGCTAGCATTTCACCCACTAGCTCTGCCTCGATTGCTGTAGCAGAACTTTTATTTCCACTGAATTATTTTTTCTTATTTTTATTGAGGTGTAATTGACATATAATATTATATTAGTTTCAGGTGTGCAACATAATGATTTGATATTTGTATGTATTGCAGCACAAATGTTGCATTTCCGTGCACACCTGTTTCTGTGTTAGAGCAAGCTGAGACCAGGACTCCATCAGGAGACCCTCGCCTGCTGACGGGCTGGGTTTTCCTACTCATTGCACAGGAGGAGACTTGGGAATTTGCCTTAGAGCCTAAGAACTACAGAACTGAATCACAATCCAGGGATATCACTACTCCAAACCTTGTGGAAACAGTTACTGATTTGCAGTAACTGGGCTCCCAGATGGCTGCTGGGAGTCACTGGCCCTGGTGAGGCAGATGAAGGGCACTTAGCCAAGAGGGAGGACAGAAGAAAGGCGGAGGATGGTGAGAAAGAGCAAGGCAGAAAGAAAAGATAGTGCAGAGAGGGTGATGTTTGTCACAGTGTAGGATTTTTAAACTGGAAAATTCTTAGCAAATATCTATTCCGATGTCTTATTTTATCAGTGAGGTTGGAAAGTTTGAGGGAGGTTATTGCATAAAATTATACCACTACAGATGATGTATCCGCTTGAAGACAGTCATGGCAGAAACTTGCTCCTGCTTGTCCAGCATGAGTGCACGCATGATGTCGCCAAACTCTGGGTTCTGGAACCCCGTAGATACCTGGCTGCCAGAATTCAGAAGTTCAGCGTCCCTGTGCAGAGGCACCACAGCCCCTAAAGACACACCTCAGGAGCGCTCCTGCTGGATTCAGGGTCACCAGAAAACATGCCCCGAGCCTGCCTTGGCAGGAGCACTTCGGCAGTGAGGACAAGAGCAGCGGGAGCAGGCAGTGGTGGTGACCATGATGGGGGCGGCCAGCGCTGCTCTTTGTTTCTTCATAATATACAAAAAGTCCATGCTGGGCCAGATAAATCGTCTGGGCCAGGGTGTCGCTTTGTTTTTGTTCACTTCGCTGGTTTGCAGTCTGTTTTCTGTGTGGGTGGATAGCCCTCCTCAGCAACCGGGTTTCCCTCATTACCCTCCTCGAAATTTTGCTCGGTTGCCTATAGTCGCAGCCTTCTGAGGTTGCCTCTTAATCCTCCTGTGAACACAGCTACCTCCTCTCTGCCCTGCTTCTCTTCCTCCTCTGCAGCCCTGAGTGTGGAGAACATGGTTCCCCAGCTCGGAGGAGCAGAGGACAGCGTGTGTGTCCACGAGGGGGACGCTAGCCTCACATAGTCTCGACCTGCCCTTTTTGTTAACCTCAGTCTTGGACTTCAGGCAAAGGGAAGCCCTGGCCGTGCCTGTTCTCTCTCCTGTCTCACCCACCCATGCTTCCGGTTCCTTGGCGCTCACCAAATTTATACTGACTTCCCACTCTGTGTGCATAAGTTCAGGAAATTCACTAGATATAGCTAGAGAGAGAAGCAGAGAGAGACAGACAGGCAGAGAGAGAGATGAACAGAGAGAGAGGATGAATTTAAATATGTGTAATGGTGGACAGTTCTTCTAGATGAAAGTATCTTGAATTGCTCGGTCCTTGTGCATGATGCCATAAAGAATATGGTCAGTCCACGAGTGTGTCATAGAACTTTGGGACATCAGGAGTAAAAGAACTTTCTCCCGCCCTCTCTACTTCCTCTCCATCCTCCCTCCAGCCCTCCCTCCTTTCTCAATGAAACATTTTCTACTCTAAGCTCTATTGGCAGGCAGGCCTCTCGGTTGTTGTGTGGCATTTTATAGATCTTTTACTCTTTTCCTTCATCTGCTCAATGCAAAAACTAGCACTTGCTGGGCCGATAGCATGAGCAAGACAGGCAGAGTTCCTCTGTTCCTGGAGCGGATGACCTTGGGGCAGAGGTAAGCCAGCACGTAAATGAGACGCCTTGGCATATGCCGCCTGAGAAAATACAAAGGAGACTGTGCAGAAGAGATGAGAGGTGAGCGAGTTCACGTTTGCACGTCTGGGAACGACTCTGAGGAGCGGACACTTGGGCAGAGACCTGAATAAGTAGAGAGAGCCAACCTTGCTCAGAAAATATTTGTCATCCCAGGAACTGCCTTGGGCCCTGGCCGCCCCGGCCTACCTATTTAGCCAGGGTTTAATTTCAGGTGAGTCTTCACCTCGGGATGGGCTTAAGAGAGCGAGGTCAAGCAGCTGCCAAAAGTGGAGTAACCCAACCTCGAGGACAAGTCAACCCTTAATAAGCATCCAGGTAGTCCTTTGAAAACCGAAACCTGCATTCGGGCCTCCCAGAGCAGAGGGATCCAGTTTCAGTTTTAATTATAAAACCAAAGAGATGTCGCAGCCTGTGTCTTGTTTTGCTAAATTTTGGCTTCTCCTGGAAGAGGGTTTCCTCTCTCGGACCCTAGAGGCCCTGGTTTGCTTACCTCATGCGGATACTGGCTGCTCTGCTAACGCCGAACTCGGAACTCGGCTTGGACCAGCTCACAGAATGATAGGATGGAAGCAGAGGCCCAGATGTTGTGTACGAGTGGGTGATGAAACACGTGTGGGAGGTGAGGACTGATTGCGGGGGTTGTTAGGGTGTAGATATGTGGGCTGCAGCTCAGATTGTGACATCACGGAAGGATGGGACGGCTTGTGAGTCCAGGAGCGTGAATGTGTCTTTTCCTCTCCTTGGTCCCCATGCGTCTGGCAGAACCTCTGTTCTGCACAAGACAGAACAATGCAGAGGGAAGGCAGTGCCAGCAAAAGACCCTCCGTTGACACCTCACGTTTGGGGGCACTTGCTACGTACTACACGCTGAGTTAAGCAGCTGATGTGCATTATTTTGCTCAACCCCCTCAACATGTTACACAGCAGGTCGTAGTATTAACCCCATTTTACAGATACAGAAAGTGAGACTCAGAGAAGTAACTTGCCCAAGGTCCCCTGGGAGTAGGCAATGGCCAGGATGTATCCGCAGGCTGACCGAAGAGTCTGTATTCTTCGTTTCGCTTCACTACCTCTGTGTGCACGCACCAGACCTGCCACAGTAAGACAGATGGAAGGAGATGACTTCCCTTTCTAAAGGTGGTTTGCGAAGTGATTGCTAAAGATATTTGATAACAGGCAACTTTCCAGAATTAGCTCCGTCGTTAGCTGTTTAACGGCTGAATGAATAAGTGGGATTGGGGGTGGGGAGGACGGTGAGAGGGAGACACATGGGTGGAGAATGATTTCCAAGGCTAGATCTTTATTTGACTCTAGTAAATTTTAACGAGGCCCTTAATGAAATCCCACTGCTTAGCAGAGCCTTCACGTTTACAAGTCACCAGCTCTGGGCGCAGGGAGGGAACCTGAAATCCTGGCGCTGAGCTCAGTCCCGCTGACCTCTCGTCTGTTCAGGCGAGCCAGGCCTCCGGGAACAGCACCAGCCCCTGAGGAGGACACTCGTGCCCAGACACGGCGGCCAGGGGCCCCAGCTCCTTGGAGGTGGCATCCTTCCGAGGACATGCCTCAGCTCCTGGAAAGAAATACTCAGAGACAGATATCACAGGTCCACAGAACTTCATGTCCTTTTGCTTCAGAAATATTACAAAATAGATGTTTCTAACGAATAAGTCGGTGACCATCAAAATCCCTGGTGACCATTTCCCAATCTCATTTGGGGTGCCTTTCTCACACCCCAGAAATGGCTTTCGTCAACAGTGAAGAGTGATTTCTTGCTTGTATTAGCTACTTAGTGGATAATAAATAATATTTATAACATATTGAGGTATAAAGAATAAAAAAAAATGACAATAAAACTGGTTCCTATCTTCCAACACCCATTAAAAAAAAGGAACATTTCCCTGCCCTTGAAGTCCCCTATGTAGTATTAGAAATGAAATTTTTACCAAAGTGGGCAGCGTTAATCATGGGGCTGCCCTAGAATCACAGTCTTTATTTCCAACACATACTTTAAAAAAAAAAAAAAAAAAGCACCAGCTTGTGTAATGGCAAAAACAGCTGCGGCCCATTTGCTGACAGCAGCACCAGGTAACTCTTTACGTCTGGTCGAGCTTTTTCCCTTCCCTTTGACCTGGTGTCCATAAGTAAAGATTTCACGACGTGTAAACCCTGAGCTCTGACAGAACGGGTCCGTCCCCACAGGCAGACGGCTGCCTTGAGTGTGCTGGACAGAGCATTCCACATCCGGGTCTCCTCGGGGGTCTGAAAAAGCATCCCGAAAGTCTGGCCTTATTCTTCACGCAGCTCTCTTCTCCATAAACCACCGTGCACAGCACCCTCCCCAAGCGGCCATGGCTCAGCCAGCTTATTGTAGGGGCTGTCATCTGGTGTGGAAGATGATAAACCAGAGGTTTAGTAGCCAGACCTATTATAAAACTTGCTGTTGTGGAACTCACTAACAGTGAAGACGTAACTGTGGTCACCTCACCAAGGAGAACCATTTCCTGGTTCTGATTCCTGAAAATGAGAGAGGTCAGGAATCGGATACCCTTAAAACTTCATGCTTCACAAAGGCTCGTGGAGGCATTTGAGAAGTGGATAGTGTAGCGTCAGTTCTGGAACCCTGGAGCCTGGGCCGGGCTGGGAGTCAGAGGCAGTGCAGGGTCCTAGAGCAGAGCCGCCTGGGAGGTAATGCAGGTTTCGGTTCTGCCTTGGACCACGTGGACTTAGCATCTTCGGCAGGCTTAGCTTCCCTGAGCCCTGTTTCCTTTTCTAGAAATAATTAGCCCACGGTTCTCACCTTACAAGTTTGTTGGGAGAATCAAATGGCACAACACATGTGAAGGAGCTTCATAAACTATAAAGCACTCTAAAAATAAATGGTGTTGTATTCGAATGGGTTTAAACCTCCATCCACAAATTCAGTTCTACAAACTCAGGTGTGAATTTTTATCCATATCATCTTTGTCAACTTGATTTCACTTCAAGCCCAGTCTAGGGCTGCTAGATTTAGCAAATAAAATCTCAGGACACCCGGTACAGGACATTCCGCATTGTGTCTGGCAGCCTTAGCCCTGTCCCTGCAGACCCCCAGGTCACGGTGGGAGCACTCGCTCGGTTCTCACCCCAGTCTGGGCCACAGTTCTGGGACCTAATGCATTGTCCCAGTGATCCAGAAACTAAGCACGTTAGCTCCGGGATGCCCCTCAGTCCCTCCACGCGGCGTCATTAGGGCTAGCAGCTCTGCAAGGTCACCGTGGGGACCTGAGCATTTTTTTTTTGCAGAACCACTGCTGTTTGCCTAGACATACCACACAGCCATTGGGGTCTTGCTCAAGCAAGAATCATGAAGTTAAGTCCCCTTTGCCTGAGCACCCAACAATCCCAGACTGAGTGTCTGTCTGTCTGTCTGTCTCTTTCTTTCTTTACCCCCTCTCCCCTCCCTCCTTCTCTCTCTCTTCCCTTCCCTTCCCTTCCCTTCCCTTCC
>PVKZ01007245.1:0-25361 GCA_004027375.1 Macroglossus sobrinus | reverse complement strand
CTCCGAGGCTCCCAGCTGATAAGTAGCAGAGCCAGGATTCCGGGCCAGGTGTCTCTGCGGCCCAGGTGCAGACAGCTGAATGTAATGGATGAGAACTGGGGCTGGCCCCCCGCCCCCAGGTGGGCCGCCTCAGCGCCTGGGCAAGATGGTTAAACTCTCTGTGCCTCCATTTCCCCGTGGGGCAGATGTTTACTCCATGTGGCCTTTGGGAAGATTCAGTGAGAGTCATTCCTGCCAGGTGCTGGGACGGTAATAAACACCTTCTCGCTGCTACTTCTCTGGTTCTCGCTGTTGTCTTGTTGTCAGAGTGCCTCTCACTGTGGTGGAGTAAGAGTTCACAGCGCTGGCCCTAGGGTCTCCTTCTCGACATTGACCAAGGTGACAGCCCCCAAATGCCCCTAAAAACAATCAGCAGCCTCCCCCCACCCCTGCCCAAGGCTCTTTCACACGCCACCCAATCCAGCCCCCGGAGGCCCCAGTGTTCACCCGACTCTCACAGAATAGCCGTCCCCTTCCCTCCCTGCCTCCCGCTTGGACACACATCGCGTGCCAGGCCCCCGGCTATACTTAGCCCAGGCCCCATCAGGGCGGTGGAAAGTGACAGGAGATGACCGGAGACGAGCGTCACAGGGAGGGGACGCACAGTTGTTGAACAGCTTGACTTGTGGCCAGATGGTATCAGGGACAGTGGGTGAGAACAGCCGGTGGGCTCTGGCTTCCGCAGGATTGCAGCCAGGGTATTTTTAATGACTGGCCTGAGGGACATTCACTTTGAGCAAAGATCTGTGACATTTTCCCCCAGGCTCCTCAGTCCTCGGATTTTTTTTGAGATTCTTGACCCTGCAGACTCGTACCCTCCACTTGGCCCCCTTTGGTGAGCAGCCCCTCCCTTGTCTGTCCCACCTCACCTCCCCCTACTGCCCTCTGACCCGGAAACAAATGAGTCGTTCCCCTCCTCCCTGAAGACCGTGTCTGGGGAGGGGCACAAGTGTGGCTTTCTTCCTGTCTGTCTCCTGGCTTGGGGCGGAGGAGTCTCACAGAGGGGTGGACTCCGAGGGTCACATGTAGACGTGTAGGTCCCTGGCGCCGTCCTCCAAGGCCCAGGGAGCAGTCACACGGCCCAGGGGACGTGTCCCCTGCCGCTTCTGCGTTAGTTCCCTCCTCCTCCCATGGGCCAGCTTCTTGAACGAGGGATCCACAGCTGCTCTAACTTGTCCTTGCCACCCACTCAGCAGCTTAACGCCCCGTGCCCTGGCGTCCGTCCCAGCTCCTCTCCGAAAGCTCCCCGGCGACTTAGCCCTCCCGAAAGGAGAGACGTTGTGGCGGTCTCATCCTCTGTGACTCCCTCAGCGTTCACTCGGACCCCCTCCTCAAGCTTCTCTCGCCCTGGGACGTTGGAGACTCGGCACTACGTCCCCTGTCCCCCTCCTGCTCCCTTCACAGTCCCGACACCGCGGTCTCCTCGGACACGGTCCTTGCCAGAGATGTCAGCCTCCCGCACGTTGTCACCCCTTCCCGCCACCCCTGCTCCACTCGGGGCCTCTCCCCCGAGCTCTGGCTCGGCACCTCCGGCCCTGGGCTGAAGTTCATTGCCATGAACTCACTGAGTCTAAATCCAGGCAGAGAACCTCGCCCCCAGCTCTGGCACGCCCTCCTGATGTCACCACTTTGTCCTCCACTCCGTCCCCTGACTGCGGGCCCTGGGATCCTCTCGTCGCCTTTGGGCGCCCTCCCTTCTCTCTCCAAAGCCACAGAAGGGTCAACACATCCCACGGACTCTCCACTCGTAACGTCACCTCACAAGTTACATCCCCGCCCGCTGCCACTGCCCTGGTCCGAGACCAGCCATCTCCGGCTCAGACTCCGGCCTCAGCCCCCCGACTGGTCGCCTTTCATCCCCTTCTCCTCTCTACCTGTCTGGTCTATGCCCTCGGATCTCCCTCCCCAAACTCAAATTGGCCACATCACTCTTCTCTTCAAACATCTCCCCCATCAGAACGGCCGATCCTCACATTCAGAGTCCTTCACACTCTTTTTCTCACGTGCCTTAAACACCTTCCTCCTTCCAGTGTCCCAGGAGACGCCCTCTGCCCAAGAAAGTCAGCCCGTCCGCCTCCACAGCCCGCAAGCGAGCCCTCCCAAGCCTTGCTCATGCCGCCTCCGCCTCCTCCTGCTGCTCCCCTCTGCCTGCCCACAGCCCCTCCTCGTTCAAGGTCCTGCCGGGCTCCTCTCTCCAAGCAGCCTCCTCTCTCACTCATTCATTCGCTTAAAAAACTCATTTTCAAACTTTCTAATTAGTTAATTAATTTGCCGCAAGGTAGCAAGGTGGGCCCGGCTCTTCTGACTTCTCAAGAAAAGCCAGAAATCTCAATGTCCTTACAAAGTTGCTCAATTAAAAACGTTTCCCGTCATGCGCTAAAGGGGATACTACCGCAGGACCGTGGTCCCTGAAAATGACACTTTAACGTCTATTTCATTTGTGATGAGGATATGAAATAGTAATACATTCGATGCACAGATATAAAGAGAGTAAGAATTGTACTTTTCAGGGTGAGATTCGGATATGTAAAAGTAGACTTTCTCGAAAATAAGGAATTAAATGTTCACCCTATGAATTTGGGATCTAAGTGGTAAACGAAAAATAAGGCAGCGTTTATCACTTTCTCATTTGACAGATGAATTTAGTAATGTGACATCTCCATTCGTTAGTGTAACCAGATGCCTGTAATATCTCCTTATTTTCATTTTTTGTTGCGATATAATTGGCATATAACCTTGTATTTGTTTCAGGAGTGTAACATAAGGATTTGATACATGTGTATATTGTGAAATGATCACAATCACAATAAATAGTTACCATCCATCATCACCACACATAGTTACAAAAAAATTTCTTGTTACAAGAACTTTTAAGATTTACTCAGCTTTCAAATATACAATACAGTATTGTTACCGTAGTTGCCATGCTGAACGATATACCCCTAAGACCTATTTATCTTGTAACCAAGTTTTTGTACGTTTAAACCTCCTTCGCCCATTTCCCCCGCCCCCACCCCCGGCCTCTGGCAATGACCAACCTGTTCTCTGTATCTATGAGTTTGGTTTGGTTTTGTTTTTCAGGTTCCATGTATAATTAAGGTCACGTGGAGGGCAAGGAACTAACATTTTTTTGAAACGTACCCTGCTCGGGTACTGTACCAGAAGCCAGAGTTAGCATGGGGAGAAAAGCAGACAGGGAAACGGGGCTGACAGGCTGTCCCATGGACACGTGATAGACAAGTGATCGTACCAGCTAACGTGACCTCACAAACTGGGAAGGGGCTGCGAAGGAAAAGCACGGGGTGCGGTGGATAAGTGAGAAAAAGGACAAGTGTAAAAAAAAAACCCAATTCTGACTGAGAGTCGGCGTAAGTCTTTGGAGCTGACATTTACGTGCAGACTTGAAGGATAGTAGGAGCTGGCGGAGAATGGAGGGAAGGGTCTTCCAGAGAAAGGGAAGGGCACCCACCGGAGTGCCTTCCTGTGACTTAGAACAAGGTGCCCCCTGCAGGCAGCTGCGGCCGTGCCTGGCCCAGGGCTTGGGAGCAGAGCCCACAAGGTGATCCTGCACAAAGACCCGAGGTTTTAAAAACTGAAGAAGAGTGGATTAGGTGGCGGAGTGGCCCCACATGAGGCAGGCAGGCCAAACCGAGGCGGGCCTCGTGGGCCACATTAGGGGTTTTAGATTTCATCCCGAGTGCATGGGAATGAAATCACAGTACTTACCAGAGCCCACTAGGACCTGCACGATTCGACCTCCCTGCCCACAAACTCACGCCTCTCTCTCTCTCCCTCTCTCCCCCTCTCTCTGTCTCTCTGTCTCTCTCTCTCTCTCTCTCTCTGTCTCTCTCTCTCTGTCTCTCTCTCTCTCTCATCTCCATAGCCTTTATTTTCTACTCTTTTAGCACCTCCTAAATTTTTCATTAGCTTCCTCCCTAATGAAGTCACGAGGTCCTTGATGTTGAAATGTGTCTTACACACTCGTGTTCAGCAGGGACCCGGGTCATAGTAAGTCCTCAATGAATAGTCACTGTTCTCTTTTCCTTCCAGTGCGTCAGGCTGTGGTGTTTTGAATTGGCACAGGGTCCAGAACCCTGTCCAGCTGTCATAACACTGAGAAGGAAATCTAACATTTATTAAGCACTTACCACATGCCAAGACCTGTGTCAGGCCCTTTACGTGCTTTATCTCACTTAATCTTCGACATAGCCTTGTGAAATAGATATTGTTATTGTCCACATTTTACAGCAGAATCAAAGCGCTCGTGACCAAGTCAGGAATCCAGGTCTCTGAGTCAAGTCCCATACTTTTAACCACTGACATATATGGCCCCTCGTCATTTATTCATTTAAAAATGAGACTGACTTCAGCCCCATTATCACAGAGGTGAGGGTGCAGTATATACCTACACAGTGCAATGTTAACAGAGAGAGTAAGCCTAGACTATGAATATCCACTCCTTGCTGTGGAATTATGCATATTATTTAATAGAACTTTTTTTAAAAATTTATTTTTGTACTCAAAGGAATCAGCAATGGCCAAAGCTAATCCTACTGTTTCTGGAAAAGAAAGAGCACTGTACCAAAGCTTAGGGCTACATGTACCAGCCAGTCAGCGACACCCCCTTTCTCTAATGTGTGCCATAGGTGAGACCATTTGAGTAGTAACCGACCAACCAGCCCAACAAACAAAACCAGCAGAGGGAAGAGTATCAGTCACCAGGAGACAACTGCAGTCAGATCTGAAAAGAATATTCCAGGAGACATGGTGACTCTATCTTTCCTCCTCCTCCTATTTGTAGCTCTTAATCACTGTAATTGGTGACAGTTGCCTCTTTCTCTTTGGCTCAAATGTCCCTTGAATTTGTAAAGTACCTGGGTTAGTCTCTCCTCTCATTCCAAGTCTGCTGAGTGTCTCTAGGGAACTATATGAGATACAAGAGAAGCATAAAAGGTGGTCCTTGACCTGAAGGAAGAAAGAGTCACACATAGAAGAGACTTAAACACAACTCCCACGGAAAGGAGGCTGGAGTGAAACGTGAGTCGGGAGCTGGGCTTCACAGCCAAGGGTGGCCCAGGCTGGCAGCCACCTGAGGGAGCAGTGATACTGGGCTGCAGAGGAGAAGGGAACATATGAGCTGGAGATTTAGGGCCAGGGCAAAAGTGGAGGTGAGATCAAGCCAAGTGTGAGAGGCAGACACCACCCAGACTGCTCTGCTAGCCCAGGACACTCGCCCAGGAGGGGCTCCTGGTCCTGGAGGTCACTGGTCATGTCAGCAGCCAGCCTGGAAGGCCCTCCTCTCCCCACCGGTCTCACTGCTCTCTTGGGTTGCAGCCAGCCCTGGCCACCCTCGGCTCGGGCCATGAAAGGTGATCGCTAGAGCCAATGGAAGTGATGACAGAGCCCAAGTGGCCAGGCTTCAGGCTTAATCGTGGCGGGAGGTGAGGGTGACAGGACTGCTGGGCTTGTGCGTGCGTGTGCCAAGGGGGAGGTAGGCAGGTCTCAGCTGGCGTGGGTTTTCACTCCACCTGTGACTGCCACTTCTGTCTGTCCATCCACACCTACGACTGTAGTGGGCTAGGCTTAGTTAAACAGGAAACCAGGAAAACAACTGTGTTTGTATGAGGTAGCACCTTCCCATTCCATTCATGTGTCTTCAAAAGTCACATATAAATGTCAATAAGGTATAGAAGGCCACGCCTACATGCCTAGGAGAGGCACCCATTTGCATCTGCCCAAAAACCAACCAAATGTGGTGACATACGCCTAGGAGCGGTCAGCAATTAAATTCTGTGTTTAGTCTTCATAGCGAATGTCTTCTGTTCTTAGTGATATTAATAGTTCTCTGCCATGCTGGAGGTAGGGGGTCCGACAAGGCCCAGCAGGGGCCCCTGGGTCCCAGCTGGAGAGCATCATGTCGTGTCACTTTGGGATGAACTGGCAACAGTTCACACCAGTGTTTTCCAGAGCGTGGTATGAGATCATGGGGCTTGGCTACGTGGCTTCTGAAAGTGTGGATTCCTGAGCCCCGCCCCAGCTCTAGCCTCTCCTTTCTGGTGCTGAGGCCCAGGGTGCCCCATTTTAACCAGCACCCCAGTTGATTCCTGTGAACATTGAAGTTTAAGAACCCCCATTAGGGGCCTGTGCTCTAGGAGTTAGAACACTTACTAATATCCCAAAGCCATTCGCTCCTATCACCTCTAATTTTGAATGACAGGCAAGGATACGTTTAAGTTCATGTTTTGACAACACCAAGCAGAACAGAGTGGTTTACACTAAAACCCAGAAAACTTATTTAAAAATGACCACCTGATAAATCGAATGCAATAGACTGAAGCCAGCCAGATAACTTTGCAGAAAGACTAGCCTACTTAAACATTGCAGGAAAGCCGAAGATGAGTCATAACATAAACACTGATGATGACAATCTCTTCTGTCCTACGCCTCCCCTGTTCCCAGTCAAACCCAAGAAAGGAGAGACAACTGCATGACGACTGAGGGGTGTCGTTTGTCACCTGGTCCTCCACCCTTCGTCAACAGGGCACTCCACAGAGCAGCTCTCTGTGCTTCTGCCCAATATCCTTAGCCTTTGTGGAACAGGAGGAGTTAGGAGCCAAAGAGAAAGAAAGAGAATGGCAGCATTTGAGGTGGTCAGGGAGTGGGGAATGAGCAGTCAAAGAAAGCTCTCAGAGGAGTTATAACAGGAGGGGAAATCCAAGGGAGAAGCCACAGATCCTGGGGAAAATGAAGGAAGACACAGAAGTAATGAGAGAAATAAGAGCAGCAACTACAGAAGAGAAAGTAGAGGGATTTATAGCACACATTGGGGAGCCAAATAGATCCAGCACCAATCCACCAAGCAAACAAAAACCTTACAGTTATATGTACCAAAGAACACAACTACAAAACATGTGAGGCAAAATGGATAGAACGGAAGGGAAAAATAAACAAATCCCTGACACTGAGAACAAGGCATGGATCTCCACTCTCACCACTCTTATTCAACATGGTGCTGCAGGTTCTCGCCAGTGCAATAAGGAAACACAAGGAAAAAAAAAGACATACCACTTATATGCTAAAAACTACGCAATCCTAATGAAAGAAATCAAAGAGGATCTAAATCATTGGAAAGACATACCATGTTCATGAACTGGAAGACTCAACACAGTAAATATGTCAGTTCTCCCCCAAGTTGATAAACGATTTAAGGATTCAATGCAACTCCTATCAAAATTCTAGTAATTTTTTTTTTATACAGATAAGATTATTCTAGAATTTACACAGAAATGCAAAGGAACTATACTAGCTAAAGCAATTCTGAAAAAAAAATAATAAAATGAGAAGAAGTAGTCAATCCTACTTCTAAGATTTATTATATAACTACTGCAATCAAGACTATATGTTATCGACAGAGGGACAGAATAGAGAAAGCAGGAGAAACCCACATAATCCTGTCCACTGATCTTGACGAAGGTGCAAAGCAATTTAATGGAGCGGAAATGGCCTTTTTAACAAATGGTACTGAAATGGTTGGGCATCCACTGGCAGAACAAAACAAATGCAAAAAAAAAAAAAAAAACACAAAATAAAAACCCTCACCATAAATCTCACATCTTACACAAAAGTTAACCCAAAATGGATCATCACTTAATTGTAAAATATAAAACTATATATAATTTTAGAAAAAAGTAGATTTCCGGATCTAGGGCTAGGTTGAATTTTTAGACCTAACACCAAAAGCACAATTCATAAATGGAAAAACTGTTAAATTTGACTTCATCAAAACTGAAAACTTCTGTTCTTTGAAAGACCCAATTAAGAGGCTAAAAAATAAGCTACAGAGTGGGAGAAAATATTTATAAACCATATATTCAACAAAGGACTAATATTAAGAACTCCTTTATCCTAAGGTTCTTTAGCCTGTCTGGCACCCTCTTGTGTCCCCACCACACCCCAGGCTGATTTGGTGGCTGGGGAAGGGCAAAAGGCACCTTGTCAGGTATCCATGGGGATTCGCGTACTCTTCACTTCCTCTCTGATCCTCCTCTCTCCCAGTTCAAATTGTATCCACCCCGAGAGCAGGGAAGAGTGTGCAGAAGTGAATATATTCTTCTGGGTCTTATAGCTTAGGTCAGGCCTCATGTTCTCAGCATTCTGCTGAATCATCCTTCTTCTGAGATGATAAACACTGAATCCCTTCACTGATACTTGAACTGGTAACAGAGTAACAGATCATACGGAGGAAACCCTCCGTCGATATCTCAAAATATTACCCTGTGATATATATTCTGCCATCGTTCCGCCCTCGGCTCACTTACTCTCCTGGTTGTCTTTTCCTTCAGCTTGTGGCCCAGGTGCTAGAACATAAGGACATAGGCTTTGTGATGGTGGACGCCAAGAAGGAAGCCAAGCTTGCCAAGAAACTAGGTAAGTGTGATTTTTCAAGATCTATCAGGGGAGAAACAAGAGTGTCTCGCAAAGAAAAGTATTGTTTCGTTCATTCTTGCACCGTAACTGGACTTTACTTTCATGATTATAATCCTGCATATTATATCTTCATGCTGGGTCACAGAAGAGTTTCATGAAAGTCAAAAGCAACCTGAATTGAATGGTTTTACATTGATCGTCTAATATATCTTTGCATCAGTGCAGTGAATGGGGTTTCCTCTTGGAGAAACTAATGCTAAATAATCAAACCTTGTTTTCAGATCCTAGAGTTAAAAGCTCGGCTTCTCTCTCTCACCTCCACAATGGTCTCTCTGAGGGAGGTCAGCTCTCTCCTTCCATCCCCTATTAGCTCCTCTGCTCTTGGCTGAAGCAGCCAACAAATATAGTATCAATGGTTGCCACTTTTGGAGTCCCAGTGTTTTCTACATTTAAGGCTCTACCCCAGCTGGGTGTCATCACCAAGGATGAGAGGAAGGATTTAGATGAGGTGTGCTTAGAGAGTTGTAATCTCTTATGTCAATATGTCATGCTAAGTGCAAATGCACTGGAAGGTTCTCACACCTCTAACCCCAAGGAGAGAGAAAACAGGTAACTGCTCTTGTTTTCAAACACCCCCCACACAGGTACTGCCCATTTGCTTTATCTGCATGGCCAGAGAAGAATGGCTGTTTAAAAAAAAAAATAGCAGGAGGTTATAAAGCAGGACCTCTGAAGAAAGGTTAATCGGATTTGGAGTAGTAAGCACAGGGGGGAAAAAAAAGATTAATTAGTGGTGGTTCAATAAATACCTTCAGGTACATGAAAGTTTATTATTTTCGAGAATTACATGCAACTGCTTTCTATTTCATTTTCAAAAGAATCGCCTTGTCTTTTTAAAGATTTAAATTGTAGGAGACAGTATTTAAGTTAGACACAAAGAACTTAAGACTAGAAAATGATAATAAATGATTAAGAATGCCTGGGATATCTCTTTTCCTAGAGACCAATTAAGGAATATTTTTTTTCCCTTGGGCAGGGGAGAAATGTATATCAAACTTTATCCTTATCAAAAACAGTTTAATGAATTTTTCCACCTCTCGTGGTACCTATTGATTCTCAGCCTTCTCTCTTCTCACTGTTTTAAGGAGAAGTTGAATTTCCAGTGGAGTTAGTTAGAGGAAAACACTAGTGTTCCAGAGATCTAAAAATCGAGGGAAGACAAGCTGGGCAAGTGATCGTAAGAATGGGATATTCATCCAGCGGCGGATGTGATGAAGTTTAAGAGTCTCACTGAGCCTCTCTCCCAACTCGGCCTGGACGATTGGGACAGGGTTCGATCTGACGATTTGATCCTCGGAGTTGACAGGACAGTCGTGTTTTGTGACCCTGCTCCTTCATCACCATCCTCTCTTCCGTTTGCCTGAGTTTAGTCTCCGTCAGTCTGTGCCTGAACTAGTGCAAGAGCCTCCTGGGTTAGCTGAGAGCAGGACACTGTGGTACCCTGTGTGATCCGTCACTGCTGGCTTCAGAGATACATGGTGTGTTGTTCCTTTAGATTTAGGGCCAGCACTCCGTGGTGTGCCAGGGCTCTTCAGATGTGCCCTGGGACCCCGCAGGCAGCTGGCCAGACTCCCTTGCCCTGGAGATGCTGCAGGGGACCCCATCTAGAGAAGCGTTCTCCAGCTAATAGCGAGTTCAAGAACAATTCATCGAAGGCCTTAAGGATGCCATGCAGTTAGTTGGACTAAACGCAAGCCTCAGCTACTTAGCCTTCCTGGGGGGGAATGCAGTTTTCCAGCAAGCATCCGTTAAAGTTCTCAGCATCACTCCCAGCGCGATGGAGGGGGGCGGGGAGAACGCCCTTGCAGCGTCCTCAGCTAACTGGGAAAAGAGAATGTGCGGAATTCAGCGACTCTGGAAAAGCAAGCCACTCATTCTGGCCACAGGTGTTTGTTGGGTGCCCAGTGTGTCTGTGTGATGCCCTGAGATACCAAGATGACAATGGCCCGTACCCTTAGAGAACCTACCGTTATTGTGAGCACCTGTCAGCGGAGCTCAGAGAAGATCGACCATGGCAGGAGATATTGGGGTGGCCTTCCTGGGAAAAACACATCCTAAGCTGAGACCTAAAGTTGCTGACTAGGACGGGGGACGGGTGCGGGGAGATGGAGGTCACTCCAGACTTGAGGAACAAGGAGGACATACGTGGAGGGTCACATCTGTGACTTCTCCTTCACGCAGCCTTTTTGTATCAGCTCATGGGCAAGAAGCAAAGGGAGCCGCAGGGGTCAAGAGAGCAGTTCCCAAAGCAGGACAGGTCTCCCCGAGGGGGACTGTCAGGGACAGGGCCGGCACGAGGTTGCAGAGGGACTCGCTTCCAGGCTAAGCGTTGGTTCTTGACTATATAATTTAAATTTCCACTTCGGGAACCTTTCAGAGGTTCGGTTTCAAGGGAACTGATCCTAGGGTCAATGCCGGTTCCCCTGCCCCTGCCCCACGGTCACCCAGGGACCCCGCGTCGGACCTCGGCCCGCAGGAGGGCTCGTCCCGCCTCGGGGGACTGACTCCTCGTCTCTTCCAGGTTTTCACGAAGAAGGAAGCCTGTACGTGCTGAAGGGCGATCGCACGATCGAGTTCGATGGCGAGTTTGCGGCCGACGTCCTGGTGGAGTTTCTCTTGGACGTAAGCTTTGGTGCCCAGTGGCTGTGCGTGGGGCTGCTTGGGTTCAAATATAGGGGAGAGTCAAACCCCAAAGTAAGGACAAGGAAGCTGGAGAACCCGACTGGGGCAGAGATGGATTTCTCAGGCTTCAGAAAAAAAAAATGAAGAAGCACCTACATCACTGTGTTATTTGCTTCTGCTGAGACGCTGGCCCTTGAGCCACCTTAGAGACTATCGTATTAGAGATCAGAGGATTGATCACAAAACGGGGCCGTGCAGTAGTGACGTGTGAATGCTCTTAGTTCTACACCAGCATCCCCTGAAATCCCTTCGGCTTTTCTCCAGTGCTTCCGGAGAGGCGCTGGGGAGTGTGGGAAGGAGAGTGGGCTAATCGGTGACGATCAGGACGGGGAGGGACGGCAACCAGCAGAGTTACCCTCAGAGCAGCATAAAAAGAGGTGAGGCTGACTGTCCCCAACGTCACCCTTCCTCTTAGCTCTGGAGCTACACCTCCCTCAGATCCATATGCTCAGGCAAATAGAGAAATAAACACTACAAAAATATTGTATCTATAGATAAACTCACACTTTCAATAACAGCTGTAAAGTCAAGTTCAAGCTTCTCTTGAACAAAGATTCCTGTGAGGTAAAGGAACATCCATACTAATGATTCTTCATCTACCAGCCAGTCCACTGTGGCCTATTTATTGCCTTTCTCCACGGCCTCAAAAATCCAGAGAGGGTCAAGTTGAAGGTCACTTCCTCTGAAAAAGCACCCATAGACTCTGCTCGGCCCTCTCCCTGACCCACAACTCCAAGCCCTACAAGAGCTGAGGGCAGCCACGTGGCACGGGCCCAGCTCCATCAGTGAGCCCAAGGCTTTCAGGTGCATGTGACAAAGACCAAACTGGCTACCTTAAGCGGTGTGACCGGACCACACCAACCGAAGACCAGACTGAGGGCAGGCTTTAGACGAGATCGCACCAGAGCTCTAGCTCCATTTTTTTTTTTTTCTGTTAATCACGGATAATGTCGTTTTCAGCGTATTGGCTCTGTTGGTTATAAGACAGCTAACAGCAGGAGCTGATACGTCACATTTCCTCACCCGTATCCAGTGGGGGAGAGGGGACCCCCACGTTCTCTTAAGAGGAAATCAGAACTTTCCTCAAGCTTTCAGTAAATCTCCCTGGAGGTTTCACCGGCCAGAATTGAGTCACGTGCCATTCCTGAATCAATAGCAGCCAAGAGAAATAGAGTTGTCCCCAGTTCAATCAGCCTCCCCCTTGAGTTAAGATCAGTTCCTCAGAAGGCATGGCTGCAGTGGTCACCGGGGGCGGGTGGGGTGGCTGCTGAGGCACAAACCACAGAGTTCACAACATCCCTCCAAAACCCTCTGTGTGCACCTGACTTCTGGGGAGGGAACCGTGCTCGTATTTGAAGCTATTCTGTGTGTGTGTGTGTGTGTGTGTGTGTGTGTGTGTGTGTGTGTGTGTGTGTGTGTGGCATTTCAGCTCATCGAAGACCCCGTGGAGATCATCAACAGCAAGCTGGAAGTGCAGGCCTTCGAACGCATCGAGGACCAGATCAAACTCATCGGCTTTTTCAAGACCGAGGACTCGGAATGTAAGTTGTCCGTCCAGCCCAGACTCTCAGTCTGGGCGCCGGGTTCCCAGCAGGGTGTGTCAGATCACCCATAAAGAAGAGCATGGGTCATCGGGTGGGCTATCCTGTGCTGCATCGAAGAGGGGGAGACCCTTCCTTGCACACAGGCAATGGGACACGTACAAAAGTATGCAAAATAGGCAGGGGAGCTGAAAGGACACTAAGGCTGGGCCACGCTCTCTGGCCTCGCAGACAAGAGAGTGCTTTACAGAAGAGAGAAAAGCCCTCCTTCCACTTTTTCTTCCTGCCCGCCGACCAACTGGCTTCTCCCCAAACATGGGACAGTTACTAGGCGGCCTCCCCGACATGGGCAGCTCCTGTGGCCACCGGCTGGAGAGCTTCTCCATCACTTGGACGGCGTTAGAGGAAAGTTTGGGCAGAGACGGGCGCAGCAGCCGCAGCACAATGTGGGAAGCTGCTGGCCAAGCCGCGCCGACCACCAAGGCTGCCTGCAGTGGCACACCACACCCTTCGCCGTGTTCCCTTTGAAAGCTGGGTGGCTGGGTTTGGGGAGGGCACAGGAATACATCATCGCATCAGCACAGCCCGTCCAGGAGCGAGAGGGAAGTGGGTGGGCGTCGGGGACAGTGGGGGAGGGAAGGCACCCGAAGACTACCTGCCCGAGTCCCTTTCCTGAAACCGTTTTGGCAGCACGTGCCCAATGAGTTCAGCCTCTTTCTGGTCTCATCTCAGCCTTGGAGAGAGGGAAAGTGTCAGAGGGAGTGGCCGTGACTTCGAAAGAAAATCTGGTGGCATCAGTACACGGGGGAGGGGCAAGTAAGGGCTGCTTACGGTTATTTCTGGGAACGGCAAACTATTTTGAAATTATCCGTGAAGCTGTGTCTCTACCCCATCATCTGCCAACTGGCGTCTTTAGTCATCTCAACCACCCACCACTTTCCTCCCTCCTGGGACCCGGTGGAAGTGTCTTCTCATTTACTACATAAAAGCCTCTTGTCACCCTCCTTAGGAGTTCGCTGGGGGAAGACGGTCAGCCAGGGAGCTGTGTCCCAGTCCTGCTTTAGGTGACTTTGTTTCAGTGTTCACGTTTCTACATAGATGCCGGCTACTCTGGGGCGCTTCTCATGAGATCGGAATAGAAGACTAGACCGGGTTTCCTGAAGACAGCTACTGTTTGCATAAGGCTAAGGGTTCAGCTCCAGTTTGAAGCACCAGCCTGAGGATGGGGCTTGTTCTTCGCTTCACCGTAAAAGGGGCACAGACCAGCTCTGCAGAAAAAGCGAGTTCTCTTGACATAGGCTTTCCATCGGGTTAGGAGTTCACGGAGGTGGAGAGAGGTTCTTCAGGGACAAGGGGGCCAGGGCAGGGGGCAGCGAAGGGTTCCGATGGACCCACTGCTGCTTCAAAGGGACACAAATGATTTAGCTATGGAGTTGACCATTTGCTCTCTATACTTTCCCACTTCCCTCTATTCATTCTCCGTATCTCCCTCCCCATCCTCTACCCCAACTATCAGGCTGTATGATATATTTGGGGACAGCCCAGTTGCTGTCGTGAGGAGGAGTTTGTGTGAATGTGCGTTGGCATGTAGAAGTGTTCGTGTATATTTTTCAACCCCTGTCTCATCTGAGCTTATGGTGCTTGCCTCTGTCCCAACGGCCACACTACACTATGATTCTTTACGGGTCCATAACTCACCCCGGACTGTGAGCCTTCGGTCGTCGTCTTTGTCTTATTTGTCTTGATGTCTCCTGAGATTAAATGTTCCTGATTGAATATCATTCTTAGAATGTTTTTGCCTGAACGTTAGACAATTCTGCATGCTCCTGGGATTCAACAAAAGCTCGCGCCTCTGATGATTAGGGGACATGGAATTCCATGAAATGGAAAAAATTACTCTTGTTAAGAAGGAATCCTAGGATCGCTGACGCTCAGGCTTCTGGAGCTTATGGGGACTAACCACCAGCACTCCACCATGGTCATTACCGTCGCCCTCACGTCTAAGGCCGGGATGTGAAAGTCTTTACCCAGTGACTGTCTGGGCGTAGTAAGGCACAGACGGCCCCCCTCGCGTGGTCTCACACTTCTCGTCACCACATCGGACACAAGTTTAGGACCAGAGTCAAGCATGGCCTTGATTCATTTTAAACCACCCTTTCAAGGGACCAGAATAAAACAGAAAAACTTAAAAAGATGGAGAGAAAAACAACTAGGATTTACCACAAAGAGTACTCCTGCCAAGAAATGCAAAATATTTCGGTGACATCGGTTTTGACTGAGTCGCTTTACATGCTCAGGGGGGCGTGCTCCTTACGGTAACGCTCACGTACACTAAGTTAAGCTGCTCTCTCTCTGGAGCGCACCCCAAACTAGCAGGGAGTCTAAGCGAAAGAACTTTTTCCTTTGGCCAGGAGTTTGCCATTGTCTTCTCTCCGTGTGCTCTCCGGGTTTTCTTATCTCCATCTACCAATTTCGTAAAACACACGGAAGTACAGTCAAGATTTCTTCTGGGCGACTGAGTGCCAGTCAGTTTGGATTCCTTGGGAGAAACGGTGGGTTTAAATGGTACTAAATAATTAGTACTAATAGTACTAAATAGTACTAATAGTACTAAATAATCTAATTAATAATAAATAATTAGGACTAAAAAATAATTAGTGCTAATAGTACTAAATAGTACTAATAGTACTAAATAATCTAATTAATAATAAATAATTAGGACTAAAAAATAATTAGTGCTAATAGTACTAAATAGTACTAATAGTACTAAATAATCTAATTAGTAATAAATAATTAGGACTAAAAAATAATTAGTACTAATAGTACTAAATAGTACTAATAGCACTAAATAATCTATCTAAATAAAATCTACTAAATAATTATCCGGGCGGGATGCCTTGGCTTCCCACTCTCTCCACGTTGTTTAAAAAGAGAGATGTCTGCTTGTGCATCTTGAAAACGTCTCTTCCTTTTGTCTTTTCCCTCTTAGATTATAAGGCCTTCGAAGACGCGGCCCAGCACTTCCAGCCTTACATCAAATTTTTTGCTACCTTTGACAAAGGGGTAAGTACCCCCCTGAAACCCCAATCTGAACACTTTGTCAGCAGGGGATATTAACACTGGACCTTTCCACCACTTTCTCCTTTGCTTTGGGCAACATTAACCACCCTCCACCCAGTTACACTTTCTCCGGAAGTGTCAGAAATATGACAGTCCATCACTATCGGATGAGGGATGAGTACAAAGATGGTTAATTCGGAGGGTGTAAGGGCATTTCTAAAAACATCCAGTGAAAAGTGATGAGCCCTTCGTTATCACATCCAACACTAAGAATGGGACGCGTGTGAGCCCCGAGAGTGCCAGGGCATTGTCACCGCTGCCTGTCTCTTCAGAGCCACCCTCCCCGGTCCTGGGGCTGCACACGTCCCCTCCGCTGGTTAAGGATGGGGACGGAATGGAGGGGGGCCCTGGGTGTTTCAGGAAGTTACCTGCATCTTCAGGAGATGTCGTTGATGTCTGTAATCCAGCTCTGCTTTACGTTCTGGGTGTGGCTTTAATAAGCCCAAGAACAACGGAGATAAAGGGACCAGGGATCACCGGGTGATCTGTTTGGGGTCTGCTGTGTTTGCAATGCTCCTCTCCAGCTCTAGGGACGACTAGAACGGCTGCTGCTTATCCATGCTTTCAGTGCGCTGGGTACCGATCGCTATGCTGCATCCATCCAAATCCAACCCTTTCAACAACTCTGAGAAGCAACAATCCCCACTTCCCATTTGTGAAAAACAATTTCAGAAGGGTGAAGTACTAGCCAGGGACTTCAGCCAATTAACGGTGGTGCCAAGATCTCGATTTAAGATAATCTGTGCCCCAGAGCCCTGCCCTGTCCTCTCCACCACACCCTCAAGTGGAAGACTCCGTGCCTACCCTTGAGATTCAGGTACATACTCACACCCACATGATGCCCACACACAACAGACACATGCACACAGGTGGCATACACACTCACGGTCTCTCAACACAGATAACGTGCCCACACTTGTGCCCGTGCCCACACTCATACACACTGTACACTCATCACACACACACTCCGAATACTTGAAGTGTTCTGTGAAAGATGAGAGGCGAGCTCCAGGCGCGGGAGCAGGGAGGGGTATGATGAAAAGTGTTTATATTCAATTCACACACATATGGAGCCACTTCTATGGATATGGGGATGTGGCCCCTGTCTACAAGCCTGTAATCCAGAAGAGAGTTTATATATAACCCAGAAGAAAGTTGCGTAATCTAAACCTACAGAAACTTTACAGAATCGGTCGGATGAGAGCTAGCAGCGCTCTTAAGCAAGAATGCCAAAGGGAGAAATAGCTATCATTTACTAAGGACTCTGTATGTGCCAGGCTTCGCGCTAAGAGCTTTTAAAAGGTTTTCTCATTTAATCTTCTCAACACCCCTGTAAGAGAGGAATTCGTCTTCTCTGTTTATGGGGCATGAAACCGGGGCGCCGAGAGAGTAAGCAATCTGCTCATGAGGCTGTAGTGAGCAGTGAAGCTTGATGTAACCTCAGGTCAGCCCACACCAGAGACAGAAACGGTGCATGCAAAACACGTAGCCACAGGTGACACGCAGCCGACAGGTGACACGCAGCCGGCAGGTGACACGCAGCGAGCCCTCTGTGGACGCTAGCTAGCTGTAGGTGCTGTCGTGAATGAAAGGCGATCATCTAGGCCCAGGAGGATGGAGCTTGGGAGAAGGGGAGGTAGAGAAGTTTAAACTGAAGCTGCCACCGACATTTAGTTATGATGGGCCAGGAGCGACCGTGACGACTCCTGGTAAGAACTGAGCTGAGTGGAGAGAGAGTCAGGCAGACGAGCTTGGCCAAGCAGCAAAGCTTTCGTTCTTAGACGGGTGGCCCAGTGCAGAGCTCAGGGAGCTGCCAGCCCAACCACACGGCTTCACGTCTGTGGCCCGTGAAGAAGGTGAGGTCAGGCTGTAATTATAAACTCAGACAGCTGTTTACCAAAAGCTCTATGAGACACTGAGTCATAAGTGCCACGGCCCATGGAGCTTTGCCGGCCCTCATAACATCTAGGAAGAGAAAGACACACTCTCCGCCTCCATGTGGGACACAGGGAGGGGCGTTGTGCTGCGAGGACTCGGTGCCACCTGAGACTCAAGAACCTGCACCCGTCGATCGGGGGTGTGTTTGCTGTGCCCGGTGGGAGACGGCGGGGTCCAGAAGGCGTAGCTGCGCCCAGCATGCTACTACTCGGAATGGCCCGTGAGTTAAAACTTACGCATTGTTTATTCTGGAATCTTCCTTTTCATATTTTTGGACTGCAGTGGACGGTGGGCAACTGAAACCACAGAAAGTGAAACAGATAAGGGGGGGACCACTGTGTGTGGGTCGGGGAAGTGTAAAGAGGGGGGATGGAAGGAAGGCTTGCTGATATCAACATGAAGTGAAGAGTTTCCAAACACTGTCCATATTGGTGTCTCCCAAAGAGCTTTTAAAACTGTGGCTCCCTGGGCCCCGTGTCTGGGAATTTGGATTTTTTTTTTTTTTTTTTTTTTTTTTTTTTTTTTTTTTTTTTTTTTTTTTTTTTTTTAGGATTTTGACAGGGCTTAGGAATACATGTTTTCAAAAAGCTCCCAGGGGATTTTTACCTACACACTGGTTGGCAGCCTGCGCTGATCTATGGAACTTGATCCTAAATCAAGCCACACGAGGGCCCCACATCACTAAGCGAAGGGAGCAAGAGAGGGCCAAGGATGGGGTCCACCTTCCTGCACCTCACAGCCTGGAAAATCTCAGTCCAATTATCTCCCGTCACCTGCCACCTGCCCTGGTCCTCTCTTGGAGGCAACGCTGAGAAGCAAAATCATTCTTTGAACCACATTGGGACTGAAAGGAGCTGTGATTACACAGAGTTAAAGGGGAAGACAGATGTTGAAAAGGCCTAAATTGACAGAGTTGGTTTCATTTGCAGCAGCCGAAATGGCTTGCTAACTTGTAGAAGAAAAACACCTCTCTCAAAAGTCATGCATAGGCAAATGTCAAAAAAATGGCCCTTGTGCATTATAGTTTTCTTGTCTTTGGCAAAATCTATTTCCACTAGTTAAACAAAAATAGACCTCTTTGTCTTTCGGTCATAAAATCCATTCTCGCATAGCTGTTCCACCCGTGAGCTAGGTCAGGTCCCAGGATAGCACCTCAGTGCCGTAGACCCCCCTAAAGATTCATTTTATATAAATGAATGCATCAATGCCTCAATCAATCAGATCTCATTCAGTTCTTACCACCCAAGGTACAATTAAAAGAAGGACAGAGATTCTGTGAGATACAGACGAGGGCCTGGCGATGGTGGTGGGGACGTCGTGAGCAGCCCCCTGGGACCGTTTGCTCAGCAGCACCCGGGCTTAGGCCTGACAACATCACAGTCCGACCTTATGTTCATGGTCCCAGCACTGCAGACCCAGGCACTGGCTCCAAAGGCCAGAGACTCACCCCTCCACGCACACACATGCACACACATGCACACTCACTCACGCTCAGGAGCCCCGACACTGCTTATCTCCACTGAGGTTCTGATGAGCTGCCTCTCACCTTCCGGAAGCCTGACTTCTCGCAGGATGTGATGGGGGATGAACTGGCGAGAGAGCGTGTTCCAAGAGGAACAGGAAACGTCTCACTAGACAGTGCAGCGCTGTTGTAATGTGTCAAGGAGGAGGCAACTTTGTAAAGCAGGGGAGGCTGGCAGGTTGGCTCCAGAACCCCCCAAGCCTGGCTTTGAAGTCTGGCTCTGCCTCCTGCAGGTAGAAGATGATCTTGACAAACTGTGCCTCGGGCTCATCATGTGTGAAATACGTGTAATAATTGCTTTTGCCTCATACGATCAAAGTGAGGTCACATAAAGCGATCAGCCTAGAACACTTTGTCACAGTGCCTGGCACACACACAGTACGTATTCTGTGTGCTTGCCAGTGTTCCTGTTTTTGTTTATCCGGTCACTTCTCACATCATAGAAGCGCAGTTTCTTGGTTCCTGAGATACGCGGTACGTGAACTCAGAAAACCAGCATCCAGTGTCATTTTCAAGCCCGTTCTCAGATGGGCTGAGCTTCGCAAAGAACTGTGTACAAACCCAGGCACTCGTCGTACAGCTGTTGTTTGCCATCCCGCCCCCATGCTCCCCACCCGTGGAAGAGGGAAAAAAGTAACAACCCCGCTACACACACACACACACACACACACACACACACACACCCCTCCCTGTCCCTTCAAACAAAATCAGCATGACCGTAAAATCCCCTTTGTCTGACTGTAGCTCTTAAGGTGGCCTGTTCTCTTCAGCTGTGAGTCAAACGCTGGCCTTCCTTTCTCCTGAGAAATGGCCTTTAGAACACAGTGGCTGGGACTTCAGAGCAATGGGTGACGACAAAAAACACAGGGGTAGCAGTGTTCCCTCAGGGCAGACCGCCCTGTGCAAGCTCCACCCCCTCCCCCACCCCCAGGCCATCCAGGCCGCCCTGGGCAACTGCACTGTCAGTTCCCACCGGGGGTGTCAGCTCTCAGCTGATTCCTCTTTGGGTGCAAGGGAGCCACTGTTCCCCCCTGCGCTTTCTTGGACCACAACTCCAAACTAGAAAAGAATGGCATTGGTTTTCTACAGAGCGCTATAAATTCCAGGCCTCTTGAATCATTTCACAAAAAGAGGTTCTGAATTCAGCAGGTCTGCAGACGAACACAGCAACCATTCTGCCCCGACAAGACCACGGGCCACTTTAATCAAGAGGCGATGCCTTCCAGGCTACGTGTGGCCCCCCGAGCTTTTTATCTGATGTAGGGGGAGCGACTCAACCTGGCTTGCTGGGTACTCTCCCCATGTTAGCACTGGGAGTCCAAAGCCAGGAAAAGTCCTCCACTCCAGACAAACAGAGATTGTCAGTCACGTTCTGACTGGTAACCCCAGTCCCTGAAGCCTGACAAACCATCCCACGAGCCCAGGACTGAGACAGGCCCCTCAGGCCAGTGCATCAACCTAAACAGCACGTAGGGTTTCTGAGATGATCAAGGATTAATGGGTTGGTCTCTGATTCTGAGTACCCGTATGCTTTAAATGGTTCCTATCCATCACCTCTTTTACCAAAATTGGCTCAATTAAATGCATCCGTCAGGACACTGAGCATCAGTGTTGATGTCCACTTCCTCCCGCATCCGTGTCCGCTTCCTCCCGCACCCGTGTCCGCTTCCTCCCGCACCCGTGTCCGCTTCCTCCCGCACCCGTGTCCGCTTCCTCCTGCATCCGTCAGGACACTGAGCATCAGCGCTGATGTCCGCTTCCTCCCGCATCCGTGTCCGCTTCCTCCCGCATCCGTGTCCGCTTCCTCCCGCATCCGTGTCCGCTTCCTCCCGCATCCGTGTCTGCTTCCTCCTGCATCCGTCGGGACACTGAGCATCAGCGCTGATGTCCACTTCCTCCCGCAGCCCTGGCACGTGCAGCGGAGTGATGGTGACTGTAGAGTTAGGCTTCCCGCTTTCCATTCCGCCTCTTCCCTGCCCCTGCTTGGTCCTCACTGGCCAGACAAGTTTTCTCCTCTCTCTCTGTCCTTCTGGGAGGGGTCCAGCCAGGCCTTCGGTGATGAGTTCTTTTCACGTCAACATCTGGGTTAAAGCCGTACATACACACTCACGTCTCTGCCTGAGACCACACACGCTCCTTGTGGGAGGACCATCCACCGCATTCACGGAAACTGCTGCCGTGTGTCTGATTGTTGCAGGTCGCAAAGAAATTGTCCTTGAAGATGAACGAGGTTGACTTCTACGAGCCGTTTATGGACGAGCCCATTGCCATCCCCGACAAACCTTACACGGAAGAGGAGCTCGTGGAGTTCGTGAAGGATCACCAAAGGTGCCCCAGATGGCATGCCGGGGGGGTCGAGTGGGGGTTCAGGGTCTGGGGAGCAGAGCCTCTTAGTTCTACCACTTCAGACCCCCAAAAGCAACAACCTGTGGGAGTTAGCACTGCCACAGAACCGAGCTCCCCAGAATGGCTTCGTTGGTCATTGATCAGGGGCAGGGGTGTTGCTCCATCTTCTGAACACGAGTCTACACTTGCGGGAGGGGTTAGACCACCCACCCCCAGCCAGCTGCTCCCCTCAAAGTCAGACAACGATATGAGTAGAATGCCGCAATAATAACAATAATGATTTGAGGACAGCCTCCTATATGCCAAGTACCATGGTAGGTGCTTATGGAAGCTATTTTATCTGAGGGTCAATATGATGGGGTGAGGAGTAGTCTCCCAGTTTTACAGATTAAGGAATTAGGCTCAGGGCAGTTTACGTGACTTAGCAAGATGAACACTCTATGCATAGAACTTCTGGGACAGGAATATTTCCTGCCGCTTAGAGCAGCTCTAGCACAGATCAGCAAACTTTTTCTGTCAAGGGCCAGATAGTAAATATTTTGGGCCAGATGGTCTCCGTTGCAGCCGCTGTAGAGAATATATAAACAACTGGGCGTAGATGTGTCCCCAAAATGTTTATTTATAAAAATAAGAGGTACTGGCTGGATTTGGCCCGCCAGCTGGGACAGGAGGGACAATAAGTTCACCGCCTCGCTCATCCACCCTCCCCCTGGACACATGCTCACATATGTTTGTTGGCCCTGAAGCACTGTGATTCCATCACCCAGGCAGTCCTGGTCCCTAAGCAGGGTCCCCAACCCCTAAGCCTCAGACTGGTACCAGTCCACAGCCTGTTAGGAGCTGGGCCGCACAGCAGGACGAGAGAGGCAGGTTAGCAAGCGAAGCTTCATCTGTATTTGCAGCCGCTCCCCAGCACCAGCATCACCGCCTCAGCTCCTCCTCAGATTATCAGGCATTAGATTCTCATAGGAACACTGGTCCCTGGTGCCGAAAAGGTTGGGGACCACTGCCTTGTAAAGGAGGTAGTACTCGGGGGAGCAAATATCAAGATGCTTGGCACTACTGGCCAACATTCAGAAAGAAATGGATCCACGAACAACATAGAGATCCTACCTGCTCCTCCAAACACCCCTCCAGGGCGTTCAGTGGGTGACCCTGATGCTGAAACAGAACCCAGACTTCTTTTTCTCTCTGAGCCCTCCTCGCTCTGGGCCTGCTCGGGGCACTCAGCCCTGGCACCTGTCTGGGAGGAGGGAAACGGCCTCTCGCCCTGGGAATGAGCTGGCTCTGTACCCTCCGACCCATCGTTTGTAATAGACTTTATAATCCTTGGGTCAAATGGGTCTATGACATGGCCGAGAGCTTTAGGCTCAGCTCTCTGTGTGACACAGTAGGGTAAGGAGCAAGCTGCGGTGTCACAGTGTCTGCCAAGGTAATCCTTACTCAAGGAAGCTCATCTCTTTTTTTTTAGACCCACCCTACGTCGCCTGCGCCCAGAAGACATGTTCGAAACTTGGGTAAGGTAGCGGCAAACTTCTTCTGCCTTGTAGAGACTGTGTATTTCCCAAGAGTCCCAGCCCTCTGAGTCCCAAAGCTCAAACCAAGCTTTATCTGGCTGAAGTAGATGTGTGGATGGCAGAGTATTTGAAGCAGAGATAACATCGTGCTCCATTAAAACCCAGTTCTCCATGGATCCAATCTGGTGCTACCCACCAGGCAAAATTATTCTGTCTCTGAACTATTTTCCCTTGGTGACCAAGGGCTTCTGTCCACCGGCCACCAGAGACTCAGGGTGACATAGTGGAAATCGCTCAGGCTATAGAGTCCTGGATTCAAATCCAGAATCTGCCTCCAGTGGCTTTGCATCCCACGTCAAGTCATGTGATCTTTCTGAGGTTTAGCTCCTGCTCGGATGAGTGGTATGAAGAGCTCAGACGTGGTAGGTGCTTGGATAATGAACGGTAGCCGTTTTTGTAAATATCAACTCGAGTTGCTGAAAAGTGCTCAGTTGGACTGTTTTCTAGGTCGAAGTCATAAACAATATGCCAGGTGAGCCACGTAGTATTAGAAAGAGGGTCGTGGAGGTCCAACCTCTCACCCCACCTCAGTTTTATACAAAATTCTCTGAACGATAACAAGCAAAGTCTGCGGAGCATTTTCCAAAGTATTGTGTGTATCCTTTTACTTGGCTCTTTCAACAGTTGTAGTAAGTGACGTAGAACAAGCGTTAACTTAGTTCCATTTTACGTGGGGAAACTGATGATCATGTGGATTAAGTTAATTACTCGAGGATGCATAACTAAGAAGCATTAAATCTTGGGACTTAATTTCGGACCATCCGCAGACAAACCTCACGCTCTCTCAGCAGGCCTCCCTAGAGTGGGCCACGTCCACCCAAGGCACCATGTGGGCGGTGAGGGTGTGAGCGGAGAGGAGACAGGGATTAACGTGGAAGTATTTATTTATTTATTCCCCTATTTATTTATTATTTAATTCAGAGTCTAAGGGGATGGGGCAACTTGACACTTTCTGTTTAACTGGCGTGTAACTAACTCATCGGGACGTCTGAAGGCAGAGCAAACGTTTCATCAGACACTGGAGGGAAAATAACCCTTGAGATGAGCGAACGGTCAAAGAACAACGCAACGGATAGAAACCTATTTTCCTAACTTTTCAACCCTTCCAAAATTTAACCTTCTAAAGGCCGTGTGATTCGACTGAAACATAACAAGAGCATGCAGCCGTGCTTGTAGGCAAATAAGGGATTTCAGGGATTGAAATGCCCTCCATTCAGGATAATTTTTACACGACAGTGGCTTCTTCCAGACTCCTCCTGTAGGTAGAAGGAGCATGGGCTTTGGGGCCAGACAGAATGAGCTCAGATCCCGGTTATCCCACACACCAGCTCGGTGGCTTTAGGTAAGTCACGTCAGTTCTTTAAGCAGTAAACAGGAATAAGACTTTCGTTTGAGATTTAGAAATAATGTACTTACAGAGTATGGATACAAAGAGTGGCGAATGGTAGATGTGGCTGTCACCATTTCTTCCATCATTGTTATTTTAAAGCATAATCCCTTCCTTCGGAGAGCGTGCCACCTAGTTGAGAAGGGGAGATTCATTCCAGGGAAAAGGATCATTTCCGGGACTATGTGATCTGAAGACCAAATGGGCGATCTGGGTAGAGGCCGTGGGCTTCAGAGGAAGCCCCACGGGTGGTCAGTCCTGTAGACAATCACCTCAAGCACTGAGCAGCCCTGACCTACAGGCTGGCCCCTGGGGTCCTGCTCTCTGAGTTTATTACCTCTTTGCGGGTGTGCAATACAGGCTTGTGTGCTGAGTCTCTGAGACCCACAGGGACAGAGGTCTGTCCCTCAGTTACAGCTCTCCATCCAGGAACCATCTGAGGCCTGGGGAGCGACAGCCACATTACGAGCAGTCTCTTAGCAAACAAATATGGATTCTTAATTCTAAAACCAATTTCCAAATGCATTCTAGAAGGGCACACAGAATCGACACCTGCTTCACCGAGTTAACACCACCGCCTTCCCACTGATGGCAGGAGACAGGGACACAGGGCAGCATAATGAGAACCGATTGGGGTATTCTGTCTGCTAATAATGGCAAATGTAAAACAGTGAAACCTTAGAGTCCCCTTCTGGCTGCTGTCAGATCTGTGTAATAAACCT
>PVKZ01007244.1:0-25296 GCA_004027375.1 Macroglossus sobrinus | reverse complement strand
CCCCCCGCCCGCATGGTGCCCCACCCCGCGGGTTCCGCGGCCCCACAGTCTGCCCGACCCCGCGATCCCCCCGCCCCGCGGTGCCCCCGCCCCACCGTTCCCCAGACCCTTCGGTCCCCCCCGACCCCACAGCCCCGGCCCCCCGGGCGCGCTGCCCACGCAGCGCCCGCCCGGGCCGGTACAGGCGGCGCGCGATCCGGCGCCGCGCTTTCGCCACCGCCGCGGCGGCCGCCCGAGGACGGCGACGCGGGGACACGCCGTCCCCCCGCAAACACGAAAGCGCCCGCCGCGGCGGCGCCTCCGAACGCCAAGGGCCGGAGCCCCGCGCGTGTCCCCGCGGCACGGGCGGCGCGGCGCGGTCGCGAATCTGCCGGCCGCGCTCACCGGAAGTGGCGCCGCGCGCCGCCGGAAGTGGTGCGTCCTCCATTTTGTTGCCCGCTATGGCGGCGGTGTCGAGGTTGGGCCCGGGAAGCGGCGCCTGTGACTGAGGGCGTAGGCCAGGCGGCAGCTTCGGGGACATCGGCGCGGCGCACGACAGGGCCAGCCTGGACGCCGGGGACGCTGTCATGTACGGCGCGAGCGGCGGCCGCGCCAAAAGCGAGAGGAAAAGTGGCGCGAAGGAGGAGGCCGGGCCGGGCGCCGGCGGCGGCGGCGGCGGCGGCGGGGGCACCCGAGTGGAGCTGCTGGTCTTCGGCTATGCCTGCAAGCTGTTCCGGGACGACGAGCGGGCCCTGGCGCAGGAGCAGGGACAGCACCTCATCCCCTGGATGGGCGACCACAAGATCCTCATCGACAGGTCGGTGCCTCCCCGCCCCGCGCCCGCCTCGCTCCGTCTGACGTTGACTCGAGGGCCAGGACCGAAGGGGGGCTTTCCGGGGACCCCCTCCCCTGTCCCCCCACACTGCCCTGGTTTGGGGAGGAGGGCGACGGCGAAACCTGCCCGAAGGCTCCCGCCGCCCCTCGCGACGCGTCCCCCCGGCGCCGGGTTCCCGTGGAGGCCGCCGCGCGCGCGCGCGCAGCTCGGGGTGGCGGGAGGGCGCCCCGAACCGCGGCCGGAAGCCGCCGGGACCCCCCCCCCCGAGTCAGCCGTGAACCTTCCGTGTCCCCAGCGCCTTCCTCTCTGGAGCGCCCCTCTGCGCTGCGTGACGTTTGACCCCGCGGTGTCCCCGCCCCGTGCAATTCCCCGAGTTTGACAGATTCGGGCGAACGGGACGGAGGCCGCTTGGCCTCGTGCAGAGAGAGCCTGGCTTCGCTCCGAGAGGCAGTGTCCTTAGGGCGGGTTTCGCTGTCGCCAGGGTGCACCTGGGGTGCCGATGCGCTGCTTTTCAAATCAGACCCGCTTTGGGGCATCGGCCGCAGGGCGGCGAGAGCCGCTGTGGGCCGAGGGCCCAGCGGTTTCTAAAGATGTTTGATTTGAAAAGGATGAGGGTACATGATGTAGGTGGTTTGCTCCCCGCCCTAATCGTGTTTAAGGTCCCCTTGCTTCTCCTTCCTTGGATTTTTTTGTTGGTCAGTTGGTTTTTGGGGGGTTTGGCAACTCCACCCCTGGGGTGGGACTGAAAAGCTAACTGTGACCAACCATTAAGCTGGAGTAGTGACCAGAGCCCGTCGTTTGAGACAGTTAAAGCTGGATGCTACAGAGCCCGGGAGCAGGACTGTAGGGGTGACCTCTGAGCTGGCCACATGGACACACTAGCCACCCAGTGGGCCGTTCTCACCCCTGGCATTTCTGTCGGAGTTAGATGGAGACAAGGACCCGTGTGCCCACACGTGGGCCTTTGTCCCGCGGTCTCCGCTGCCAGGCCGACGTCGCCTGAGCTGTCAGGCGGCTGGCCTTTCCAAAGTGTCACTTGTGATGTTTACCATAACGTCTGGTGAGCGCGGAAGCCTGAGCACTCACTGCACTCGGGGCTTCCAACCGTCGCGGGGAGCAAACGCCACGCATGTGCGTGTGTGCTGCTTTAAATGACGAACTGCATCTGTGAGTTAAGGAGGTTTACGGCAAAATTAAAATAATGACGAACTTCAATAAAATGCAGTGGCTTCGCTATCCTGGAATTGTGGGCCTTTTTTCTCGTAAATGTCTTTTTTTTTTTTTTTTTTTGTCCTCATTGCAAAGGTCAGCGTTAAGAAATCAGACAGACTTTTGTCTGTCTGTCCATTTGTTTTTGCAACCCGGTATGAGTGTTTTAAGTAAAATGCACTGACTCGTTATCGACAGCATCGCCACTGAAGCGTTTAGGTGAAAAGCGCAGCCGAGAGCGCGCTTCTTACTCTGGCTACAGGACCTGCGGGTCCACGCAGCACACCCGGGCGTGTCTTCACGTGTGGTGGTCCCTGGGGGTACACGGCCTGGAAGGGGGTGTTCCTACTGCATCTTCTATCGGTTTGGCTCTGTTTCCAGTGAACCTCCTTAAATGCATGTATATGTCACTGTTCCTATGTATGTGTGTCTCTCTATCACGTAACCCAGCGCTTATTTTCTCAGCCAAGTGGCTAGGGGGCCAGCCTAGCCACGACTTTACCTCCCATGGACGCAACTTTCTCGGTGAAGATCTCTCCTGAGAGTTCGGGACTAGCAGAAAGAAGCGAGGAAATTGCGACCGTTTGGTTCTTACGGATAGGTATTTATGTATTCGGTTTGTGTGAATGTAAGCTATGATATTTGACTTTGCAGAAAACCTTTTTTTTTTTTTGCACATGGCATTGACTAGTTGACCAAACCATACACGGTAAGCACTGCCAGTGACGTGGGTACCACCGCTTATGCTATGATGAAAGGATTGTTTACCGTTAACGATAAGTTTTACCGTAGCGTAGACAAGAGTCTAGACTTTGTTACGATAATTGAGCAGAAGCGTAGGCGAGACGTAACTGGCCAACTTAAAATATAAATCCGAAGCTTTTCCATTTGCTGTAATATTTGTATTTCTTTACTTGAATTGGTAAGTACAGATGTCAGCCATCGCACGCACACCCGCCCGGGCGGCGGCTCCCTCCCGCTGACCAGCGCCTTCCCGTTCCAGGTACGATGGGCGCGGTCACCTGCATGACCTTTCCGAGTACGACGCCGAGCACTCCACCTGGAACAGAGACTACCAGCTCTCCGAGGAGGAGGCGCGAGTAGAGGCCCTGTGTGATGAGGAGAGGTATTTAGCCTTGCATACGGACTTGCTTGAGGAGGAGGCGAGGCAAGGTACTGCTCAAGACAAACTTCCTTAAGCAACAAACGTTTTACATTTTTTAAGTATTTAAAAGTTTACTCCCATTCATTTTTTTTATACTCACTCTTTCTGATATTATCTTGACAGTACCCAGTGGATTGGAAAAACAGGAGTCTTTGCGTTCTGAGAGGACCTCAGGATAGTTTATGTATAGAGCCACAGAGAATTGTCCCAGCCTTTGAGGGCACACTGGGATTTGAAAAAAAACAAAAACCAAACTCTTTAACTGTTCTTCCTTAACAGTATCGTATGAACTAAAGTCGATGTTCTTGTCTTTGCTGTGACGATCTCTGGTGCGGTTCTTAACCCCCCAGTTCCTCAGCAGGAAGGAAGTTTCCACAGCAGACGCGTCTTCTGCCGTCTGTGGGAAACAAACCGGCAGGAGGGCGTACTGGTAGATGCGAAGTGTGAACCCTTAAAAACCTTCTCGCCTCGAGAAGAGGTCGAAAAAAGCGTGTCGTATGCTCTCCTGATAGCTACCACTTTAGAACTGAACTATGTGAACTTTTCCTCCGTAAGCTCCCGTTGTCGCTAATAACATCCCCATTTTTCTTCAAGAGGAAGAATACAAGCGGCTGAGCGAGGCGCTGGCCGAGGACGGGGACTACAGCGCGGTGGGGTTCACGTACGGCAGCGACTATTACGACCCGTCAGAGCCCACGGAGGAGGAGGAGCCGTCCAGACACCGAGGTGAGCGGGCGGGGCTCGGAGAACGCCGCTCGGTTCCCTCTCGGGGTCACACGCAGCCGAAGGCGGGACGACGCCTGCGAATAGAGGAGGAAAGGGAGTCCGGACTGCCGTTGCCCGCGCTGGGTCTCGCGATGACACTTCTCTCTGGTTCGGGCGATCGCCTGGATTCTAGGAACTCACGCAGGGGTCCTTGTTTCTAGGGTGACGGTGTATGCGTTGATGTCCATCCACGGGGATTGTTCTTGTGAAAGTTTTCTTTCGTGTTTTATAATGTTTTTTCTTGTATAGTCACGTTCACAGAATTTTGTTTTATGTGATTTTTTAAATTTTTGTTGGATGGATAAAAATGAGTAAGTAGATGGGAAAAAGTGAGTGAAATGAGAGAAAAGGAAAACTTTTTCTGGCTCTGCTGATTAAGTTTTTAATGGCGGCTGGCCCCATGTAAATCTTAGTTTGACTTATTATGTTTAACTTACACTAATGTAAATGAAACACCATATATATATATATGTGTGTGTGTGTGTGTGTGTGTGTGTATGTATATGTATACATATACACATATATATATGTATATATATGCACATATATATGTAAAACACCCAGAGACACTCACCCACATGTGTACCTGCACGTATACACACTTATACACACACGTAGTTAATAGAATCCATTTGGGATCCGGTACCTCTGACAACCAAATTTTGATTTAGTGTTGCATTATATAAATAAAAAAATATATTTTTTTGTTTTCCTGAGCCATCAACGTGACTAAATATTCTTTGATTTTCAGTTACTATTTTGTCCTGGCGTTTTTAATATTTTCAAGCCTGTGACGTTAACCAGCAGCGTTTCGATGGCTCCTTTTTCCTGGACTTTAACTCTTCTCCACGTCACAGCACCCTGTGTTCAGCCTGGCTCCTGTCATTTAGATGTAGTAGCTTATTGTCATTGTTACATATCCATGGTTTTAAACGAAAGATTATTTGGATTTATCGGCATCCAAGCCAATGTCACATGCTGGTTCTCATTTCGTGTCACTAAGGCCGTTCTGTGGACACGGGGACGTGTGGGAACAACGGGGCGGTGGCCCCCGGCCTGGGCAGTGCTTTCACCCCAGAGCCCTTTCGTGCCCGTAGCTTGGCACTGAGGGCCAGCGTCGGAGGGACGGCCCCTCACGGCGTCGCCGTGGGGCGGCAGAGGGACAGCGCGAGTCCGGCTTCTATGCACGGACTCGTTCAGCCTCGTTCCCGTTCCCCAGGAGGTTGGAGGTTCCAGCTTGCTGCTTGGCAGGCGCAGACCGGCCGTGCCGCTGCCTTCCAGCCCCACTGTGTCCTTGGAGACCGGAGCTGGACGCTGACTGCTGCTGGCGGGGTTTCAGGCAGTCGTGTCGGGCTCTCGGGGGAGAACGAGGGTGCCTGAGTGGAGACGGAGCCAGCTCGCTCTTAACATGGTGGGGTTCACGTCAGCCTGCACCCCAGCAGGTTGTGTCAGAAGCCTGTTTGGGAACCCGCTTGGTGTCCCTGAACCGTGTCCAACGGGACACCTGTGACACTGCCCGTCCACTCAGGAGCCTAGCTGTGCAGAGGGAAACTGCCCCGAGGGCTTTAGTATTTGTTTATCTGACATCTGCTTTGAAAGAAAAACCTAAGTGGATTTTAAATTCTTAAGAAGGATACTTTTTATCAGTTTTTTATGCAAAGGGATGGTTATCTGAGCAATTGAAATGTACGTAGATACCTTGTAACTCAGAATTATGATGTGCGCTGCCTTGTGTAACACAGTAGCTAAATGTTACTAAATGAGCCATTAAGGGATAAGTGGGAATGGAAAAGTTACATTCTGCTACTTACGACAAATAGTTGGCCTGTCTGGAGAAGTCTTGGCAGTGACATCAAAGTACTTTACAGCTCAGTTCTCGGAACCGGGTGCCATGCGGGGCGCCTGACACCCTGGGGGGCTCAAAAGCCGTGAGGCGGGAAGAGTCCGCACCGGGCAGACACGCAGATCACAGAGCGGGCTGAGCGCCTGCTGAGTGTGGAGCGTCGAGGTGGAGACGCGCGTGTACGTCGTCTGCCAAGACCTCCCCCAGCTCTGGGCGGGGGGAAACTGAGTCAGGGCGCGCTCCAGAGTCCCCACTCTTCTGCTGCCCCACCCCCACCGCTTCGGGGTTTGCTAAAGAGATTTTGCTTTCAGGTGGTGGCAGCGAACAGAAGACTGGACGTGTTTCTGGAAGGAGTGGTAGAAAGGAGAGCAAGAACCGGCCAGGGCCACGTTGCTTGCGGTCGGCGGGCGCCTTCCTGCCCGATGGCGGTTCTCAAGCGCTGTGTTCTCTCTTCACGCAGAAAAACACGAGGCTGAGAGCGCGGAGGAGAACGAGGAGCCTTTCGTTGCCCCTTTGGGGCTGAGCGTGCCGCCCGACGTGGAGCTGGTACGTGTGCGTGTGCGTCCCAGTCCTGTCCTCAGCATCGGGGTTTCTGCGGCGGGTGTGGGGGCGTGGGCAGCATCGCACCCGTGTGTGGGTTCACGCCGCCCTAGAGTCAGCTGCGAGCCAACGGGGGGAAAGCTCACCCCACCACCTCCCTCTAAAGAAACGGGGGCCGTCCCTGCGAAGGGGCCAGCCCAGAGCGTCGGGGTTCGAGGAAATCGTGCCCCCTGGGGCCATGCGGTTGAACCCCATTTTACCGGTGTGGGAAAGCCAAGGCAGAGGTAGGGGGCGCAGAGGTGGGGGGGCGCAGTGGTGGGGGGCGCTGGCTGTTGGCCACATCGAGGCAGAAAGACAGTCTTGCTCGAGGGAGTGTGGCCTTCGGTCAAGTTGCTTTGTCCTTTTTCTGGGGATGGGGGATTGTGGGCTCCTCAGATGCGTTTGCGCTGCGCGGCACCCCTCCACCCCGCTCCCGCCCCCTTCGGTGACGTCTCCCAGCTGCGTCCGCTTCCTGTGGGTCTCGGGCGTCTTGCATCCGTCTCCGCGGCCTCCTGTTCCGTCTGGGTGACATTGTGACAGCCTCACCGAGGGCTTCATCCTCCTCTCAGTGGTGGTTACCCCACAGGGTGGCTGTTACTGTCTCCCTTCCATGAGTGGCTAGGAAGTGGCAGGCGGGATCCAGAGCCCTGGTCCTAACTCTTCTGTCACCCCGAGTCGCTGTGCCGCGTGAGGCGTTTATGGGCCGTTTATATGTTTATTGGGCTGTTTCTGGTTTATTGGGGTGTTTATATTCAGGGGTGTTTATGCTCATGGCGGACGCTTAAAGTAGCCTCGTTGCCTGCCTGCGTTTGGGGGAGAGGTTCGCGCCTTTCCCTGACGTGCTCCTCCCCGGGTGGCAGCCCCCGGCCGCGGTCTCCCAGGTTCTCGCCGTCCTGCACGCGGACTCGCCAGGGACGCCACGGTGCAGAGAGGGCCACTTGCAGAGCGGGCCGCTCGCGCTCTCCCCCTGGCGCCCTCAGCCGGGCTTTAGCTCAGCGCGACTTTGATGTCCTCACCTCTCGTCTTTGCCTCGCGCTACGTGTTCATGTGACAACAGAAGAGCCGTCCCCGGACCGCCCGTTAGCGGCGGCCGCTGTGCCGTCCCTGCGTCCGCCCACTCGTGGGCACGTCCTCGCCTTCCGGTCTGTCTTCCCGCAGACACGCGTGAACGCTCCTTTGTTTCCTGAGCTGAACGCCAGCTCCCGTTTGCTCTCCCCGCGTCTCCCGTTGACGGCTTCGCTGCGGTCGCAGCTGAACGTTACCCGGAGCTCCCACGTCTCCGGCTGTCCTGGCACGTCCTCTGAGTGCGCTGCGCGTCTGCTGGTTCTGGGGTGCGCGGTGCTGTGCGAGGCCCGTCAGAAGCGGGTGCTCTTTTATCTATAATTACCGCTGAAAGCTTTCATTTAAGGGTAACCGTGTTGAGTTTTATTAGCTCGTGATTTGAAAGACGGTTTTAAACTTTCGTGCGAACGTGAACACAGAGGCGTGGCAGAGGTAGCTTGGTTTAACTCCTGTCGAAGCACGTGACGGCGGTGTGGGCCGCAGGCGTCGCCGAGCTGCTGCGAGCCCGCGTGTGACCGGACCCTGCGGGGTCCGCGTGTGTGGGGAGAGTGGAGAAGACAAGCTCTGTGCTGGGGACCAAACACCGAGGTCGCGGGCCCGTGTGTGGGGGACGATGGCGGCCTCCGTGGGCAGAGGTTGCTCGCGCTCGCCGGCCCGGGCAGGCGGGCGCTCGGTGAAGAAAGCAGGTGCTCAGGGAGGGGGCTCCTTTCTGCCTCAGCTGGGCTTTGGGCGGGAGCCCGGCAGCTGCAGGCTCCCCGAGGGGCACAGCGAGGAGTGGCCGGGAGCGCTCAGCCTGGCACGCTCACGGGGGCGCCTGCCCCCCGCTGGCCACACCCAGAAGCCCCTCAGCAGTGGGAGTGACGCGGCAGTCCCCGCGGGGACTGGGTGTGTCCAGAACCTCCCTGCGGCGGAGAGCCGGAAGGTGGCCTCGCCCAGACCCGGGGCTTCCGTCTCGTAGCGTCCGCTCCGGCAGCAGATCTGGACGGGAGCTGACAGCGCTGACAACGCTGCATTTCTCTGTGACCGCCGTTGCTTTGGAAAGTCACCCTGCTGCTTTTCACCACGGCGGCCGTGCTGTCACATCGTCAGGGGCCTGCTTTGAAGGAACTTTAGACCGTCAAGTCGGTTTGGTCACCAGAGAACATCTCTGCCGGGAGGTGGGGGGTCACGTTCGCAGCTACACAAGGATCGCATTCTGGGGTGGTCGTCAGTCAGTGCCATGTACGCAGTTAATCTTCCTCTTCGGCCAGAGCCGGTGAAAATCTGTGCCGGGAGCCGTGCTTCCGTGCACGGCGAGTGGGTTTTTGACACGGATCTAGTTTGTTTTGGGATCAGCAGATAACTTCAGTTACAGACGTGTGTCCTGCCGAGGTGTGAAGGACGTTGTTAGTTCAGGAATTAAGCTGGAGCATGAGGCTTTTCCGCGTCGTGAAATGGCACGAGCGTCTTGGGTTCGGAGCTGCCCCTTTCTGATGAGAGCAAGGCCCACGTCCTGCGCGTCGCCGCCCAGCGCCGACCTCCTCCCTGAGGTTGGGGCGCTTACACGCACGACCTCTGCGTCCGGGCCTGGCCAGCCCCTGCGGCAGGAAGCGCCGAGAGCAGCCGAGCCCGCGGGGAAGAGGGTTCGGTTCTCAGCAGTGAGCTCGCTGGAGGCAGCGAGGCATCGCCCCTGAGTGTGGGCGCACCCCGCCGGTTCCGGCCAGACCGCACCCCCGTGGGTGCGGTGGGACTGTGTGCTGTGGACAGGGCTGCGGCTCCCGGAGTCTTATGGCTGTCACGGGGACGGGAAGGGAGCCCGTGTGGAGGGGCGCGGTGCGGGAGGCAGGGCCCGGCGTGAGCGTGCGGCGTCCTTCAGGTCTTTGGAAGGGCAGCTCTGCAAGCCGCGATAGCGCGTCCCGGCTGAAAACCCACCACCCCCGAGTGCTGTCACGGACCCCAGGGCTGGGACTCCTGGTGGGTGGGAATAGGTCGATTTGGTGCAAAAAAAGATGCCCCCGTCAGCCCCGCACGGAGCTGGAGTGGCCCTCCTCGGTAGACGCGTTTCCGCCCCACAGAACATGGAACTCGGAAGCAGAGCGAGAGGCTGGTCACCGTGATGGTGCCAGTCTCTGGACGGGGCCGCTCCCCCTGAAACGCCTCCGTGCCGCTCAGCGGCAACCCCAGGGTGGCGTCTGGGTTTGGGGTCACATGCTCAGTGGCAAAGAGGAAGCGCTCGTAACGCGGACGTGTGTTTTCTCCTAGCCGCCGACGGCCAAAATGCACGCCATCATCGAGCGCACGGCCAACTTCGTGTGCAAGCAGGGCGCGCAGTTCGAGATCATGCTCAAGGCCAAGCAGGCCCGCAACTCCCAGTTCGACTTCCTGCGCTTCGACCACTACCTCAACCCCTACTACAAGTTCATCCAGAAGGCCATGAAGGAGGGCCGCTACCCGGTGCTGGCGGGGGGCCCGCGCGCCGACAAGCAGAGTACGCGGGGCCCGGGGCGGGGCTCCGGGGCGGGCCCAGGTGCTGCTCCTGTCCGTGCGCCCCAGAACCTCCGGGCAGGCCGGAGTCTGCCAGATCCCATCATCCCTGTTGGTTTTCGTTTTTAAAACTACCTGTTGCTATTTTAACCTTTCGTAAACCAGTGAGATCTTGTCTTCTAAGTAATTTAAATACATAATCAATCTAGACTAGTCAACGCCAGGCGCGGGCGGGGGGCTGCCAGCGGCCGGGGTCGGACCTCCTGCCTGGCTTCCTGCTGCACCCCTTGGGCAGCAGTGTCACCGGAGGTGTCCAAAGGTGTTTCAGGGTTGGATGACCCAGAAACAACGTGGGCAGCGGTGCCTCGCGTCGCTCACGCGTACCCCCCCCCCCCGTCCCCGTCACCGGATCGTGAGGTGTGCTTTTGCTTTCAGAGTCGGGAGTCAGCTCGGACAACGAGGACGACGACGATGAGGGCGATGGCAGTTACCTGCACCCGTCCCTCTTCGCCTCCAAGAAGTGCAGCCGCCTGGAGGAGCTGATGAAGGTCCTCTCTCGCGGTCGCCCTGTTTCTCGCTGTGGCAAATCCGCTAACGTAGCTCCAGCACGTGGTGACGTGTGCGCGCCCTCTGTGCCGCAGCCGCAGCCCCTCTGCTCACCTGGGGGCCTGCTTTGCACTTCCGTGTGTTTGGTGGCAAAGGACGTAGTTCCTTTATTTCCTACATGTCCCATTCTGTAAGGTTGATGAGCAGATCATTCTCACTTTATTATAATTTACCTGTTGGGTAAATTTACGTATTTCAAATAAGCAGGATGTGGGTTAAGACTCGGGAATGGTTCTGTGCAGGTTTCATCGTGATAGGGTTGGATGTTATGGGAGTCTAGAGCAAACACTGTCAGAAATGGCCTGTTACTGTCACAGTGACACAGTGTGCTACGTAAAAACAGGAATTCTTCTCTCGACGTCCCTCTCCTCGCTGTAAAGCAGTCGCTCAGGGTCATCGTGTGGTCAGGTGGCACACTCAGGCTGCGTTTGGGGTGTGGAAGCAGGAGCCCCCAGACTCAGGACGCGTCTCAGTGCCACGCGGTGTGGCTGATCGGGGGCAGGCTGGGGGGTGACAGTGGATCAATGGGACTTGGAAAGCTAGTGGCGATTAGAAGTCAGGGGTTCTCTAAGGAAGGACGAAGCTTCAGGCCGAGAGTGAGCGGGACGCTCGCGTCCGCGGCCGCGGTCCAGGCTCGATGGGCGCTCCACTCGCGGGCAGCGGGAAGCCACCGCCTGCTCAGTTCTCGGGCGCTCGTGGCCGCCAGAGCGCTCGGCCCGTGTGCCAGGCCCTGCTGAAGCGCACGCTGTTCTAGAGTGGCCACGACGAGTGCCGTGTGCCAGAAGACAGGAAGCGGTGTGACTGTGCCCTCTCTGTCTGCAGCCCCTGAAGGTGGTGGACCCAGACCACCCCCTCGCCATGCTGGTCCGGAAGGCCCAGGCCGACAGCCCCGCCCCCACCCCGCCCGCGGCGGACGGCGCTGCTGGGCAGCCGTCCCAAGTGGAGTACGCCGCCGACTGTGAGTACCTCGCCGTGCGCCTGGCCTGCACCTGCAGGGCTCAGCCAGCACAGGGTCCCCACAGGTGGGCGGCGGGTCTGGCAGAGCTGCCCTGTGGAGCTCAGATCCCAGGGTCTTCGTGCTTAGCCATCCTTCCTGTGCGGCCCCGTCCCGCCTCGGGCGTCAGCTCTGCATTCGAGGAAGGATGAGGAGGAAGGAAGGAAGGGCAGGGGCAGAGAGCAGGTCCCGGTGGCTCGGCCCCTCGTCACACACCTCCGCAGAAGCCGTGCCCGGTGACTCCCCTAACTCTTACAGACCGGGATGGTGTCACGGGGTCGCCCCGTCCCGCAGCGGAGGCTGAAAGGCGGGCTTTTGTGGACGCGTGGCTGCCCAACACCCCAGTTCTGTTGAGAATGGGGGGACGGGCGCTGGCAGACATGCCGTGTCGTCTGCCACGGTCGCTGTCTCGGAGACGCAGCCTGGGACAGCGTGCCGTGCGCCGCTCAGGCCCAGGGGCAGCTCCCACCTGCTCCCCGGCCGCCCGTCTTCTGTCTGACGGCCTAGAGGCCACGGGAAGACGACGCCTTAAAGTTCTGTGCGGGGATCGCGTGGGGCGCGTTTGACCTGGTCTCACTGTCGGGTTATTTTAAATTAGGAGAGAACCAGCAGAGCCCATGTAGCGGGGACGGGGTCCAGTGAGCCCGCCTGTAGCGCTGTCCCTCCGGGCAGAGGCGGGAGGGCCAGCCTGACGTTAACTCTCCCTGCCAGTGCAGGCTGCTCGCTCCTCGGGCCCGAGCTTGTGTTCGGATGGTGGCCGTGTCTTCCTGTCCTTTGTCACTTCCCCTAGCGCCAGCTTCACCAGCGTGTCATTTTGATGTGCTAAATTAACATTTCAGACTAAAAATAAGTTATCTGAGTGACGTGAATGCATGTGTTCTTTAAAAAAAAACTTCTTAAAGAATTTAAGCAATTTTCTCAGACGATTAAATCACGTCAAGTCACGTTTGTCGGAGCATTGGAACCAAGGCTCAGATCTCGCGTCACACACGTGCACCCTGCTTAGTTAGGCTCCACGCCGGAGCTGGGTGCGAGCGTCAGAGGCGGCGGTGTCCCCGAGGCCTTCTGTAAGTCGCGTGTGAGGCCCCTGCTCACGGCGGGGTCCGTGTAGACGGCCCTCACAGAGGGATCCAGACCCAGGAGGGACCGGGAGATGCTCCCTCTTCCCGTCCGTGCAGGTTCACGCTCACCGAGCGGGGCGTCCTCTGGCCAAATGCAGTGTCCGTGCACCTCCACTGGATGCCTACAGCTGTCCTTTTGTCACGTGGAAAGGGGTAGAAGTCGGGAGCGGGTGGCCTTTCTTGATTGTCCTGCTCCCTCGAGTGTGTGGGCAGCTGAACGCCATGCTCGGCGGTGGTGCCGTGTGTCTGCAGGCCCAGGGCTGGGCAGGAGAGGGGACAGAGCCAGCAGTGGGCCGGGCTGGGAACGGCTCCTGTGTGACACCCGGCATTACTGTGAGATCCCACAGTCTGACGGGTGACCATGGCCGGGGCCCAGCGATGGCAGGGTGAAGATCAGAGGGTGGGTGGGACCCAGGGGGCTCACTGTAGTCTGTCCTGTGGCCCACGGGGAGGGGCCAGGGCTGAGATGAGCTGTGGGAGGAGCCTGTGCTGGCTTTACACAGTGCCTGCAGGCCCGCCCCTGGCTGGGACCTCCCAGCTCCCTGCCCGGCCCGTGACCCCCAAGCGGAAGGGCTCCAGCCGGGGCACCAGCTGGTCGCCGCCTCTGCTCCCGGTGAAGTGGTTCTGACGGCTGCCGTCTCCCGCACACTGGGGGAGGGACAGTGACAGGGCGGGTGGAGAGCACGCCCGCCGTGACGCTGTGGGTCCCAGACACCAGCGTGGCGCCGAGGGCCGGCCTCGCTCTGAGCCCCGACCCGGATGCTGGGTGCAGCGTCTCAGTCTACAAATGTCAGCGGTGGGTTCATGTGTTGTGCGGATGGGGGCAGGCCAGGTGCTGCTCAGAGGCACCTGCCCGCGTCCAGCCTCTGCTGTAGATGCAGAAGGGGCCCAGGGGCAGGGCAGTGGGACGGGTGTCACAGGGCTTCCCCGTGGGGGCCGTGCCCAGCAGTGGCAGCGCCGCCCAGGCTGGGAGGGGCGGGAACTTGAGCAGCTAGACGGAGGGAGAGGAGGGGAGGGGAACGGCTGGGGTCGGCTCAGAGCCGCCTCCTCGGACCCCTTGATAAACTTGGCTGTGAAGCAGGGAGGAGCAGATGCTGTGAGAGCCCCCTTAGCACACGCTCCTAGGGTCGCCATGACAACCGCCTGCGGGATCCAGGGGTCAGGCTGCAGGGGGTCTGGATGGTTGGCTGGACTGGTCCCGGTTTCCAGGAGAGCCACGAGGCAGACCCTGGGCTCCAGCTCGGAGCAGCACCCACCAGAAACGGATGCAGTCCCCTGTGCTCGGCTCGCAGCGGTGTCAGTTCCGTCTGTGGTTAGAGTCTGTGGTCGTCTAAAACCACTGGGCGAGGACGTGAAACCTTTCAAAAGAGGCACCGTGTGGGGGACGGCACCATAGAGGACGTCTCGGCCTGAGTCGTGGGTGGTGTACTAGCGGACCCCGGCCTCTGCGGCACCAGGGACTGGTGCTCCTCTGAGCGTCTGATAGCGCCTGAGGAGCTGAGGCGGGGCTGAGGCAGGGATGCTGGTGCTGGGCAGCAGCCGCAGACACAGGTGACGCTTCGCTCGGCTCCTCGCGGGCCAGAGAGCAAGCAGGTTTCACACTGCCGCGTTCCAGCGCGAGGCCAGGAAGTGGGCCGTGCGCCCTCCGGGGCCCGCTGAGGCTGGAGCTGGGTGAGGGGTGGGCTCGCTCTCGCTTAGGGCTCTCGGGGCTGTTTCTTGCTGGGCCAGCCAGCTCCACAGCAGGCCTTCAGGCAGGTGGCCTTTTATCTGAGCTCTCCAAGGGATTCAGTGTCGTGTTCACTGGAACGATCATTCTCTTTTCTCAGAGTTCGTCTGTTGGCATGAATTCCCATCAAATACGTAATTACAGTTAGGTTAACTGGAAAAACACAGTGTAAGAGAAAAGCCACAGGTAAAAACACAAAGGCCCCTGCGTCGGCAGAGGAGCCGCTGCGCCCGGCGTGGGCTGGGGCAGGAGCGAGGGGGCCCCCGCAGTCGGGGGAAGCTGTTTGAGGAGCAGATCCCATCAGAGCCCCGCCCTCTCCCCGGCGGAGAGTCCCTTCCAGATGCGAGCGCCAGAGGGAAGGTTCTCAGGAAGCCAGGCCGCTCTGGCCGACGGGAGCGGCCGTCGTAAGGCGGCAGACGTTATGTGCTGCTAATGAAAGAATGAAAACGTTGAGGAAGCAGAAAAAAGTGCCTTCACACGCACACAGCTTTTACAGTGAAATTCAGAAACAAAATCAAAAACTAACAGTTCAGTCGAGAAGTGGACTGCAGTGTGAATAATTCATGAAGGCGATAATAGCTGTGCATTTTTTCAGAGGCCTGCCCTGGCCCCCCACTCAGATGGCACTGTGTCTGCCGACTTCAGGACCTGCCCTGCAGAGGAAATGACCTCCGGGGCCCCCCTAACCTGGCCGTCCCTTAAGGCAAGTGTTGGGGCCAGGGACTCTGGCAGGAAGGCACCCCACCCCACCCCCCAGCGCACAAGGACAGTTTGGGACTGTAATTCCAAGGGCACACGAGGTTTCTGGGCTGTCAGAAATGTTATTTACATTCACAAATGTGAATTTCTTAATAATTATAAAGAGCACGTAGAAGTGAGGGTGCAGCCTCCAGTGACGCCATTTCTCCACTGTCACGTGCAAAGCCAGGAACGGCTGGCAGGTGCTCAGCGCAGGTGCAGCGTGTCCACCGGTGTGGGGCACGAGCCGGCAGCTCGTATCGGAACCTGAACTGCAGGTCTCTGACCCAGCCTTCACACTTGACCTCGAGTGCACTGTAAAGACAGAGCGGCAGGACTGGTCACTGAGGAAGGCGTTTCACCCTAGCCAGGCTGAGGCGCCCTCGGCCCGTCGGTGGGCCTCTGGAAAGCGGGCGCGGCCCCGTGGGCGGTTGGGGCCGGGCCGGGGCGCTGGTGCGGGCTGGGAACGCTGCCTGAGGCCCGCCTGTCGCCGGTGAGGGAGGGGGCGGCATCGGCGTGAGACCACTGTGTCAGCCGCGGAGACACGGGGTGTCCTCTGTCCGGCCAGCCAGAAACGCACAGCTGTGCACTCAGAGGGTGAGGCTCGGAGCTGGACGAAGCTGGACGAAGCTTGCCCCTGTCCCTTGCACCATCGAAGCTTGTCCCCGTCAGAAAAATTCAGGTCCGATGCGCATTTTGAAACTGGTGTCCTGAGTCAACACTTCGCTCTTCTGTGGTCTCATTGTGCCAGCTCCCGGGGCCAGCTCAGGCCGTCCCCGCGCCAGCTCCCCCCGCCCCCCGCAGGCCGGCGCCCGCGCAGGCAGCCCCTCCATCCTGGTACATGGCCAGGGGTTCTGTGTCCCCTGAGGACGTGCGTGGGCCTTCCTCGTGCTTTACTGCCCGCTGGCCAGAGACGCCCTCGGTTCTGGCTGCCTCGGAGGAAACGCAAAAGTGAAAAAATAAAATGCTTTTTTTATTTTGAAAGAACTTTTTCTAGAAACTCCTTAAATGTAGACAAGTAAAACTAACAATTCCTTTTACTTGCTAGTCTGACAACGAATGTTTTTCATGCTCTTTATTTTCTGTCGTTACTTAGTTGTTTTCTGCTTCTCAGCCATAAATCCTTGAAGGCGAGTCCAATGAATAAAATTGATACAGGAAGCAATAATACTGAAATACTGCCCAATATTATAGCACACGGTTTTTAAAGAAATGCCAGCTCTCTTTTTTTAATGTTTCGTTCTATAAATAGCTTAAGTGAAATTAAACCGCATCATGTGGCTGGACTAGTGGTTTTCTTGATTCTATTCGTTTTTTAAATGTAGTTTGGCTGCTGTTTTTTGTTTTTTGTTGTTTGTTTTGCAAAACCATGATCTTGGAGTGCTTTGCTTACCTTCTAAACCTTTTTTTAAAATGGTTTTATTGTAAGTTAAGAGACGTAAAAGCAAAAATACTACCCAAGGCTCCACCTCCCCAAAACAGTCATTTTTAGCATTAGGTGAACGTCATTGACACAGTGGAGGAAACTGAGGTAATTGTGATGAATAAAAAGGAGAAACAGGAGCTCTTGTGTACAGACTACAGATAGAATCTTTATTCAAGGGTCTGGCTGTGCTGATAGAAATATTTGTGTTAAAGCGGAAACTAAGTGTCTCAGCTTCGCTGGAATGTAACGGCCTGTCATCAGCCATCAGTGAAGTAATCGCTGAAGCGCAGGTGAGGTCTCTCCTGTGGCAGGGATTCATTCTGAAGGTGAGGGGAGCAAGGAGGTCGGAAGGACAGCATTGTTTAAGCTGGTTTTTTTCTGTCTTAAATGTTGTCGTTTGTGAAACGAGGGGCAGGGACGTGCGCGCGGGACGTGCCCCCCGCGCTGTCTCCCGTGCGAACGCAGCACTGTGCTCGCGAGGGTCTATGGTGACGGTGACAGTGACGGTGGCAGTGCCTGTCCCCGCCCACTGCGAGGCTCAGTGCGCCCGGCGTTTTGGGGAGTTCGGGGTCGTTTGTGGATCTGTCCTTGCGGGCCGAGTGGGCGTGTCAGAGCCGGTAGGGCAGGGCCCCCCAAAAGCCCTCCACAAACAGCCGCCAGAGCCTCTGAGGGTGTTGACAGCCACCCGGGTCCCGAGAGTCCCAGGGTGTGGAACAGATGGGGAGGCAGTGGGTGCGTGCGGGAGCCTGAGGGGGGACGGGGCTGCCGCCTCCCGGGGCCCCCGAGGGCTCGGTGTAGCAGTGGGGGTCGTCCGGCTGCATCGTGGGTGTCACGGCACCTCGTCCGCGCGCTCCCACCGTGAAGGTCTAGGGTGGCCTGACGGTCCGCCTGTCAGAACTTCCAGAGGAATGACACTGAATGGAGAGCAATCTGTTACATAGAGAATGGGTTCAGTTACAGTTGCATAAAATGTATCGTAAGTTAAAACTTCTGTGGATTCACGTCTCATCCATAGCGGCTACAGTTGACAGTGTGTTTTGGCTTTTTGAAGGCAAGAGCCTGACCCTCCAGGACAGGACAGTGTCTTTCGTTGAGAGCTGACACTTGGGAGTGGGCAGTAGCTGTCTTGCCACCCCCCCCCCGAGACTTGGGGGTGCCCCCCGTGGGAGGCTGGGCTTACGCTCTGGTCTCGCGGATGCCACGTCATCGTCCCCTCAGTGGCGGTCGGCCCAGGGGGCGAAGCAGGACCTGAGGGGCGGGCGAGGGTGTCACTCCGGCAGGGGCGATGTGTCTTACGGCAGCATGTGACACGTTCAGACGCCTCGTTGGTTAGCACAGGCTTCATGTGGACCACCGTGTCCGTCTGTCCTCGGACAGCTGTGCTGAGCGCTGGGATGACAGCGCCACCCGCCCGCCCAGCGTCAGGCCCTGCTCTCCGCCCTTGTGGCCCCGTCTCATCCCCCCCCCCCTACTTCCTCAGACGTGTCACACGAACGTTTGTGCTGAAGGTTCCGTGGGAGGACATTGGGGCCACGTCTCTTGGTGTGGACATGTGGGGGGGAACCGGGTGGCCGCGGTGGGTGTGCACCGGCAGGGAGGAGCAGCGACTCGGGGTCCGCCCGCGGGTAACTGACAGACGCGGACTGGCTAAGCGCAGCGGGGCTCCCGCAGCACCCATGGCACGCCGGCCTTGCGCCCGGAGGCCACGGGCGTACCTCCTGTGGCGCGTTCGGTGCTGGAGACCGGTGGCCGTCACGCTCTCACCGCTCGTGAACGGTTCTGTTTTAAAGGGAACTGATGGGAAACCAAGATAAAACCCCTAAACTACAAAAGCCTTCTCCCCATCTTTTAACGACGAGTAAGTCGTCTGTGTAATTAGAACCAGTGACTAACTGCAACGGGACTGGAAATTAAAACTCTCAATCACATCATCGTGTTCTCTGCGGTTTGACTGGTCTTGAATGTCTCTCCCCCCCCCGCAAAAAAAAAACAAAACGAGCAGCCGTACAGGCCTGCATTGTTGCAGCGGCGGGCTGCGTCCCGCAGAGACGCGCGCGTGCGTGCGCCCGAGTGTGGGAAGCTGCCGCGCGGTGCGTAACAGCGGAGCCCCAGATGCCCTCGGCGACCCGCGAGGAGTTATAGCCCGGGGGTGCGGCGGGGCAGTGACGGGAGCGCCCCGCCCCGCGTCACAGATGCGGCCGGCCCACCGTGAAGCCCCCCCAGGAAAGCAGGGGGCCGAGAGGACAGCGGGCGGGTGTCCTCGGGGGGACCTGCGGGGGGCGTGCCCCACCTGCTTGCAGTGCAGGTCGCCTTGGCCGCTCAGGAAGATGGTGCCCGTTGCTGCGCCCCCTGAAGCTGGGGAGACGGAGGCGTGTCTCGGGGGGCCCCCGCTGGGCGCTGTGAACGGCCCCGTGTGTCTGGGTGCCGCCTGGTTCTCCCCATGGGTGTCACGGGGCAGCCTTTCTCGTATCAGAAAAATCCAGAGACCAACGCAGTCAAAAGCGGCCGGGAGCGACCTTGCGTTTGGAAGGCGTCCCTTCCTTCCTGCGTCCGGGACCCCCGCCCGGCAGCCCGCCCTGGGCCCCTCTCACTCCGCGAACCGCGTCTCTCCACAGCGACGGTGGCGGCCATGTACTACAGCTACTACATGCTGCCGGACGGCACCTACTGCCTGGCGCCGCCCCCGCCGGGCGTCGACGTGGCCACCTACTACAGCACCCTGCCGGCCGGGGTGGCCGTGTCCAGCACCAGCGCGGTGGCGGCCACCGCCCCGCCGCCCCCGGGGACCACGCCGCCGCCACCCCCAACCACGGCGGAGACGAGTGGTGCGGTGACCACCACCACCACCATCACCACAAGGTGCGCTCCCTCCCGCGGGCCCTGGATCCCGGGTCCCGGGCTGCAGAGGGGCTGGGGCGGCGCAGCCTGAGGGCATCCACACCGCCCAGCCCCGCCCCGCCCTTGCCGCGCGCGTGGCGTGCCGTCGTGGACGCGGTCTGACTGCGCGCGACGGGGCTCTCGTCTGCAGTGCACTTGCTCCCGTGGCTGCCATCATCCCCCCGCCCCCCGACATCCAGCCCGTGATCGACAAGCTGGCCGAGTACGTGGCTCGGAACGGCCTCAAGTTTGAGACCAGCGTTCGTGCCAAGAACGACCAGAGGTGAGGCAGGGTTTTCCGTGGCTCACGCAGGTGGTGCAGGGGCTGAGCTCAGCTGCTTTTGTTTTTAAATCTAGACACAAATTTTTTTAACGTTTTTAATCCTTATGTGTTTAGAGATATACGTCTTATGATTACCTGGTTGAGAGTTGGGGTGGGTTTTTTTGTTGCATTCTCTGTTTTTAGTCTGTTTCTGTTCATTTTATTTTTTTAAGTAGCAATGTTGACGCTACCCAAAATAAAAGGCCGGGATTTGTGCTCTTCAGCAGCCTGCCGTGGACAGTTAGACACGTCTCTTTCGTTGTGGTTTTTTAATCACGTGACGTTCTGTGCCTCGGGGAGTAAAACGAGGACGTGAGGTGGCAGGTGGCGTCTGCGGTTCCGTCCGTGTGACGGGGCTTGTTCGCCACCCGAGTCTTGGGCTCCCCCGTCTGTAGAAGGCGTGGGGCCCGCTCACTCCTGCGAGGCGCCGTGCGGCGTACCGAGCCATGTCCGCCCGCAGGGGCCACCTCCACCGCCCGCGCGCTGTCCTGCTGACGCCTCGCCACCCTCCGTGTCCCCAGGTTCGAGTTCCTGCAGCCCTGGCACCAGTACAACGCCTACTACGAGTTCAAGAAGCAGTTCTTCCTGCAGAAGGAGGGGGGCGACAGTGCGCAGGTACCTGTCCCTGGGGGCGCAGTCCACGGGGGGCCACTCAGGGCGCCGAGGGGACCGCCCGCACTCAGGGCGTAAAGGGCAGCTGGTTTACGCCTGCTTTAGGTGGGACGCACCCCGGCCTGTGCCGCCTTCAGCTTTCCCTTCTCTCAGAATTGTAACCCCTTTTAGATCTGCTGAAAACTGTCACCCGTGTTCACGGTTCATTGGTGGTCGTTTGCCCGTGTTCTCAGAAAGACCCCTCTTTGCGGGCGCTGGCGTTTGGGTTCCGTTGGCTGCTTCTGCTGGTAGCTGCAGACCACGCCGCTGCGTTAGCACACGTCGGTCTGTGTGGTGTGCTCGCTCGCTCGCTCACGCCGCATGGCCGCCGTCCATGGCAGGCACCCCCCCCCCACGCACGGTCCGCGTGCCCGAAGGGAGCGTCTCTTCCCGCCCCTGTCCCCCTTCCGCCGCCCCTCGCCCGTCCGCAGTCACGTGGACACCCGGACGCTTTTAAACTTGTCTCAGTGGCGATGGCAAGGTAGAGGGGGGCCCGCTTGTCGGTGGGTTCCCCACATTTCCGTCTCTGACGGTTCAAATGGAAGAAAACGGAGCCATCCGCAGGCCGCGCGTGGGACCGAGGCGGAGGGCCTGCCGTGCTGCTGGGGGGTCAGTTTCTGACAGAGCCCCTGCTTCCTGCGGGACCGCTCACGGCGACGTTCCGTCCCTGCAGGCGGTGTCCGCGCCAGAAGACGCTCCTGCGGAGTCTGCTCCCGAAAAGCCGAGTGACGCCGGGGAGGACGGTGCGGCGGAGGACGCGGCCGACGCGGGAGGCAGAGGCTCGGGGGGCAAGAAGGATGCGCCGTCCAGCAAAGCCGTGCTGGACGGGAAGCTGGTGAAAGGTGCGTGGCCGGTCGGCCTGGGCGCCGGCCTGCGGGTGGGGGCGGGGCTTGGGCTCCGAGGCCATCGGCACGGGAGCTCCTCGTAGCTGGGCGTCTGTCCGTCCACCAGCCGCCTCTGGCCGGTCCGCGGAAACGCGTCGAGCGCTTCCCGTAGCGCTTCGCCTCCCTCAGGCTCCCGGCCCCGGCTACGCGTGAGCTGCCGCGCCGGTGGGGGCCGCCGCGCCGGTGGGGGCCGTTCTCCCTGTGCAGGGGCGTCCGTGAGCCCCTCCACCAGGCAGGGCCCGCTCGCTCCATTTTGTTACCTGTTATGTTCACGGAAGGAGTTGTAGCTCAGCCAGGACGGTCGGACGGACGGACGGACGTGGCCGCAGCCGGCACAGAAACGAGAGCTGGGGCAGGCACGTTAGAGGACGGTGTGGGGGACTCGCGGGCGGCAGGCGGCGCCCCCGGCGGGAACGAGGAGCCGCTGTCTCAGCGGGTGGTACGCTGAACGAGAGTCCCAGAGACAGGGCCGCGGCCCCGGGCCAGAGGGCAAGGCTTGTTCCGAGGCGACGCAGGCCAGGGGCCGGCTGACGAGGCGGGCACAGCCTGCAGGGGTCTCACAGGGGTGGGGAGCTGGCGGCGCCCAGCACGAGGCCGGCAGCACCGCGCCGGGTGTCTGCCAGGTGGAGGAGGGGCGCCAGAGCCGTGGGAAGAGGCGAGTCGCGTCTTCGTAGACACCTTCTGGTCGTGGAGCCGCGCCGTGTGCCGCCACGTGCCCAGAGCACGCCGCCTGCACACGCCGGCCCGGCTCGTGCTGAGCGCGCCACCGTGCCCCTTCTCCCCACAGCGTCCTTCGCCCCCATAAGCTTTGCCATCAAGGCCAAAGAAAACGACCTGCTCCCCCTGGAGAAGAACCGCGTCAAGCTGGACGACGACAGCGACGACGACGAGGAGGGCCGGGAGGCCCGGGAGGGCCCCAGCGGGACGCCCAGCACCGCCCCGGCCGAGGCCCCGCCCTGCGTGGTGGTGGAGGAGAAGCGGCCGCAGCTGACGCCCGAGGAGCTGGAGGCGAAGCAAGGTCTGTCCGGCGCGCGGCCCCTGCGGGAACGTGCAGGCGGCGGCCGGCCGGGGCGCCGGAGCTGGTGGGGGCCGCCGCCTCTCCCGGCAGGTCCCTAGCGGGGCAGAGCTGCGGGTCCCCAGCGCTCAAGAGCGATGGACGCCAGTGCCTGAGGGCGGGCCCTCCGCGCACAGGTGGTGGCCCCGTGGGTGGTGGCTTCCTGTCGGGGTGCGGCTGCAGAGACGCCCTATGCAAGGCTGCTCCCCGCAGGCCCAGACGGCCAGCTGGGCTCCTCGTGGGCCACGGCGCAGCCACCGCCCCTCTGCTCACGGCCAGCAGCGCGTATGGGCTGTCCCGCCGCCCCCCCCCCAAAACAGCGCGCACCCCACTCGAGGAACTCGTCATCGAGTACGTTCCTCGTCTTTGTTCTGACTGGTTTTCGTGAACGGCCTTTTCTGTGCAGACGCCAGCAGAGCGAGCAGGGTTTGCAAAGGCAGCTTTTTAACCACGGGGTGCCGTCCTGTCGAGACCTGGCCTTGCGCTGGGGTTGCCCCCGCCCCCCGCCCCAAAGCGAGCTGTGCTCATGGTGCACGTCTGGGCCTGCACTCCTGGGCGCGACCCAGCGGTGGGCGTGTCCTCCCGTCTGCAGTGGGACACTCCCAGCCCGCCTGGGAGGGACGCCCGGTGCCGGGTTCTGACAGCCAACCCATTCCCAGGCTCCGGGGCCCCAGCTCCCAATGGGGGGAGGAAGCCCGGCCGCCTTCTGGCTCTGACTTCGACAGTGAATCGTGAAAGTGGATAACGAGCGTTATAAGCAACTCTTGAAATTCGTTTTGTTTACTTTGTTCTGAAATTTGTACCTTGTTCGCCTTTTAAAATCACTCATCGTTTTTCGTGATTCTTCTACTGTCTGTGAAAATTAAGATAGCGATATGTTTACAAAACACTGCTTCCTGTAAACGTGGCTCTTCGCTTTGTTCCTGAAGCCAAGCAAAAGCTGGAGGACCGCCTGGCGGCGGCCGCCAGGGAGAAGCTGGCCCAGGCGTCGAAGGAGTCCAAGGAGAAGCAGCTCCAGGCCGAGCGCAAGAGGAAAGCGGCTCTGTTCCTGCAGACGCTGAGGAACCCCGTGCCGGAGGCCGACGCCGCGAAGGCCGAGGAGCCGCCTTTCAGCGCGGAGGTGGGCGCAGCGGGCGGGCAGCGGGGCGGGGACGCGGCGGTGGCCGCCGTGGGGCCCGGGCCGGGCTGTCGGCAGAGCCCTCCTCCACCTGGACTCGTCGCTGGCCCCGCAGCTGGGCTTGGGGGCTCTGGCACCGCCCCCCGCCCACGTCCTGGGTGCCCCTCGGAGCGGGGGAGGTCTCCTCCTCTGTGGCTGGGGAGCCTGAGAAGGCCGGGCTGCTGCGGGGACGGGGCGAGGGCTGTGTTTCCATTACTGTCCCCACGTCCTTTGTGCAGTGAAGGCTTAATTAAGAGACGCTCGCACACGTAGATGCTTTAACTGATGATGGCACGTGGCTGCAGCTGTGCTTCCCAGTTGTACTTTAATGAAAATTCAGTCGTAGCCACACTCATTCGTCATTAGTCCACAGTTTCTCAGTCTGAGTGTCACCTCGTCAGAGTCACGGGAATTCTGTCCTTGTGAGCACAAGGTGGCTGCTCCCCCGTCCCCTTCCCGCAGGGCGTCGCCCACCCTGCTGTCAGGGTGTGTCCTGAGTAACGGTGGCAGTGACTCCTGTTTGCATGCCGGGTCCGTGTTCCCCAGGGTCTGGTGGGGGAGGCGGTGGCTGCTGGATGCTCGCCCCGAGGCGTGGAGCTGGTGGCAGACGGCCACAGATGTCCTTAATGGCTCTGGAACAGAAACGCTTGCGTTGGCGCTTGTCACGAATGAGTTCCGTGGGCACAGGCACGTCCTGGCCTCACGTCACCGGTGCAGGGTTTTGGCGTCTGGAGGGAGTGGACTTGGCGCTCCCTCAGGCCTAGGGTGAGGAAAGGGGGGGGCTGGCCCAGCGCGAGCGGGTGGCACCCCGGGCCCGTCCGCCGGCAGGCGGCGTGGGGACAGTGTCGAGGAGCCTGGCGGGCAGCCTGCGAGCCTGCGGGCCCCAGAGCGGGCCTGCCTGGGAGAGGGCGCGCACCTCCGCTTCGCCTCGCGAGACGCCGAGCGCGCGGTGTCGGACGCCGCAGACGCGGGGGAGGCAGACGAGGCAGTACCCGCGTTTTCCTCTCATTCGCATGTCACAGACGTACCCCTCACCTTCCTCAAGCACCCAGGGCCGTCACCACGTCCATCCCCAGACGGCTTCACGCTCCCAGAGCGACACCGCCCTCGCGGGACACCCGGCCTCCCCCGCCGTCCGCCCTGTCGCTGGCCGCGCTAGGCCCCGAGGTGCGGGAGGCACGCGGAGTCCGCTGTCCTGGTGGCTTGTCTCGCTTCGCAGGCCGCCCTGGCCTTGTGAGGTGGGTCAGGCTGCACGTGCGCGTGTGCCACGCCCGTTCCCACGTGGGTGTGTCCGTCCAGTGTGGACTAGGGCCCCCGCGAGGGGACCGCGCCCCGAGCGGCACGCGGGCGTCTCCCGTGCCCGCCCACAGCGGCCCGTGGTGTTGGACCCTCACGGGGCGCGTGACCGTCCGTCCTATCAGACGCCGGCCCTTAGATGGAGCCGGTCTGCGTGGCGTGACCTGGGCACCTGTCCCCTGCTGGCGGAAGTGCAAGCTGCCTGGGTTGCCGCGGTAACCGAGCTGCTCAGCAATGCGCTTCCCAGGCCCCTGCACGCCCTGCAGGGCGCAGGGCTGACCTGCGCTGCCTGTTCATTTCAGAGACCACGAAGTCAGCGTTTGTCCGCCTCCGGGGGTGTAGGTCACTCACTGTTGCCATGCGCTCCTCCCTACCTTCCCCTCCCCTCCCCTCCCCTCCCACTGCACTCAGTGGCCTTCTGCTCCTGTCCGTCTGGTTAGTGGACGGCGGAGCCTGTTCGGTCTGTTCAGTCCTAAGTGAGGCTGAGTCAGTTCCTGGGCTCCACAGCACTGTGCACGCTCACACTGCCCGCCCCCGCTCACACC